>ML298920.1:0-16699 GCA_005239495.1 Nicotiana undulata
TGATGCAATATGAAGGGCAGCTTGATTATCGCACACAAGTTCCATCTGGCTTATGTCACCAAATTTTAACTCCTTAAGCAATTGTTTGATCCAAATTAGCTCACATGTTGCCATAGCCATTGCTCGATATTCTTCTTCTGCACTAGATCGAGCAATTATATTTTTTTTCTTGCTCTTCCAAGACACCAAATTGCCTCCTACTAAAACACAATATCCAGACGTAGAACGTCTGTCAGAAGGTGATCCTGCCAAATCAGCATCTGAGTAACCAACGATCTGCTCATGACCTCGATCCTCAAACAATAACCATTTGCCTGGAGCCGATTTTATATACCGAAGAATGCGGACACCTGCATCCCAGTGGCTATCACACGGAGAATCCATAAACTGACTTACAACACTCACGGGAAAGGAAATGTCAGGTCTGATCACTGTGAGATAATTTAGTTTACCAATGAGTCGCCTATATCTTGTAGGATCGCTAAGCGGCTCCCCCTGTCCTTGCTGAAGTTTAGAATTCGGATCCATCGGAGTGTCAATCGGTCTACAACTTGTCATTCATGTCTCCTCAAGAATGTCTAAGGCATACTTCCGTTGTGATATCGCAATACCTGAGCTAGACTGAGCGACCTAAATACCTTGAAAATACTTTAGTTTGCCAAGGTCTTTTGTCTGAAAGTGTTGAGAGAGATGTTGCTTCAATTTAGTAATACCATCCTGATCATTGACGGTAATAACAATATCATCAACATAGACCACCAGATAAATACAGAGACTCGAAGCAGAGTGCCGATTAAACACAGAGTGATCAGCTTCACTCCGAATCATGCCAAACTCCTGGATAATTGTGCTGAACTTATCAAACCAAGCTCGAGGAGACTGCTTTAGACCATAAAGTGACCGGCGCAAGAGATATACAAGGCCACGAGACTCCCCCTGAGCAACAAACCCAGGTGGTTGCTCCATATAAACTTCATCCTCAAGGTCACCGTGCAAAAAACCATTCTTAACATCCAGCTGATAGAGAGGCCAATGGCAAACGACAGCCATGGATAGAAAAAGGCAAACCGATGCTACCTTAGCCCCGGGAGAGAATGTATCACTGTAATCGAGCCCAAATATCTGAGGATATCCCTTGGCAACAAGACGGGCCTTAAGGCGATCAATCTTGCCATCCGGACCAACCTTGACTGCATATACCCACCGACAACCAACAGTAGATTTACCTGAAGGAAGAGGAACAAGCTCCCACGTACCACTCGTATGTAAGGCAGACATCTCGTCAGTCATAGCCTGTCGCCATCCTGGATGAGACAATGCTTCACCTGTAGACTTAGAGATGGAAGCAGAGGACAACAAAGATATAAAAGCATAATAGGGTGATGACAAATGATGATAACTTAAACCGACATAATAGGGATTAGGATTAAGCAGGGTTCGTATACCTTTACGAAGTGCAATCAGTGTACTAGGAAGAGACAAGTCCGCAGTAGGAGCAGGGTCAGGTGCAGGACGTGAATCAGCTGGGCCTGATGCCGAGTGCGGACGACGATGATATGTCAAGAGTGGTGTTCCTGTGGCAGGGGATCTAGGAGGAGCCACACTAGACTTTCCAACGGTTGGAATAGGTAAGACTTCTATGGCGGAAGGTGAAGGAGGAGCTATAGTAAACTCTTTAAAGGTCGGTATAGGTAAGACCTCAGATATATCAAGGTGGTCAGAAGAGGCAAAGAAAGGCTTAGACTCAAAAAAAGTGACGTCAGATGACATAAAGTACCTACGAAGATCAGGTGAGTAACAACGATATCCCTTATGAACACGAGAATAACCAAGGAATACACACTTGAGAGCACGAGGAGCTAACTTATCTTTCCCAGGGGCTAAATTATGAATAAAACAAGTGCTCTCAAAAACACGAGGGGGAATAGAGTATAAGGGTGAATGGGGAAACAATACTGCATACGGGATGGGAGATGAAGGCATCCGATTAACCAAATAACAAGTTGTGAGAACTGCATCGCCCTAAAAACGCAGTGGAACATGAGATTCAATGAGAAGTATGCGAGCAGTCTCAATGATGTGCCTATTCTTTCTCTCTGCAACCCCATTTTGCTGAGGGGTATAAGGACAAGAGGTTTGATAAATAATTCCTTGAGAAGTCATAAACTGTTGAAATTGAGAGGATAAATATTCTAAGGCATTATCACTGCGAAAAGTGCGAATAAAAACACCAAATTGATTTTTAATTTCCGCACAAAAATTATGGAATATAGAAAACAACTCAGAACGGTCTTTCATTAAGAAAATCCAAGTAAATCTTGAACGATCATCAATGAAACTAACAAAATAAAGAAATCCCAAGCTTGGACTGACTCTACTCGGACCCCATATATCAGAATGAACTAAAGAAAAAACAGACTCTGCATGACTCTCAATACTACGAGGAAAGGAGGCTCGGGTATGTTTCCCGGGCTGACATGACTCACACTCTAATGTAGATAAACTAGACAAACTAGGAACCATCTTCTGAAGCTTGGATAAGTTTGGATGTCCTAAACGTGTGTGAATTAGGTCCGGAGGATCTGTAACTAGACATGCCTTGGAGGAATTGAGTGAGTTAAGGTAGTAAAGGCCTTCTTATTCAAGTCATGTTCCAATTGTTTGTCACGTACTGCGGTCCTGCATAATAAAAAAATCATCAATAAAATATATACCACAATGGAGGGAACGAGTCAAACGACTAACAAATGCAAGATTAAAAGGACAGTCAGGGACATAAAGAACGGAATCTAGAGTGACAGAGGGTAGGGGATTCGCTTGTCCAACTCCTTTTGCTTTAGTTTGAGACCCATTGGCTAAAGTAACAGTGGGAAGAGACTGTGAATACGCAATATTTGACAAAAGTGATTTATTACCAGAGATATGATCAGAAGCGGCTGAGTCCACAACCTATTGTCCAAGAGTAATAGACTGGGAAACACAAGCAAAAAAATTACCAGCAACAGAAGTATCAGTCTGAGCAACAAAGGCTACTTGTAGAGATGTCTGCTTACTTGCTCGGTACTGAAGGAACTCATATACTCCTCTTCAGATAAATAAAGTCTCTAGTTACCTGTAGTCTCAGTCTGAGCAACATAAGCATTTTTGGGTGAACGACCATGTAAAGAATAACACACGTCACGAGTGTGTCCAAGTTTATGACAATAAGAGCGCTCGGGTCGAGACCTTCCAAAACGACCTCCTCCTCGTCTATTCTCCATAGGTTGAGATGCGTGATTGTCCACTGACTGGGATACGAGAACAGATGAATCAAGTGTCTGTGACGAGCTCACTTGGTGACTTGGTGCTGCAGCAAGGCAAAGTAATCGAGAGAATAATTCATCAAATGTGGGGGCAGTCGGACTAGCCAACATCTGATCGCATACTGAGTCAAGATCATTAGGAATTCCAGCAAAAGTAAGAACTAGAAACATCTTTTATCGCTGCTCTTGTTGCTTTTCAACATTAGCAGAAACTGGCATCAACTTCTCAAATTCCTCCATGACTGCCTGTACTTGTCCCAAGTAAGTAGACATATCTAATTCATGTTTCTTTAAATTTGTCATCCGCGATATCACATCATAGAAACGAGATATGTCATTAGTGTATAAATTATGAGCCTTTTCCCAATCCAAATAACATGTCTGGAATGGACGAAACAAAGGCATCAACTTGGAATCAATAGATCTCCACAGAATACTGCATAATTGAGCATCGATCTTCTCCCAGTGTGCTTTGGCCTTTTCATCTCCTTCGCTAGACTTCTTGATTAGATGATCTTGAACACCTTGACCTTTACACCACGTCTCGACAGATGAAGCCCAAGCTAAGTAGTTTGAACCTCCCATTAAAGGTTCTGAGGTAATCATAATACCGGAACTACCAGAGCCCGGATTATTAGACCCGAAAACATTAACTCCAAAAGACATCGTTGGATTGAAGAGAGGTCTATAAAATTACACCCAAATAATATAAATAACCAATTAGAAATTCCCTGAAACAGACGAAGGGAACACTGTAGCTACCAAAAAAATTTCAAAGTACTCGAAATCGAAAAATAAAGGCACGGGTAGGGTCGGAATTACTGTGCGACCAAGCTGTCCTGAAGAAACTCGGCCAAACAATGGCCGGAAGGTGCCTCACGCGCCGGTGCGTGGGTGACAGAGACTCGCCGAAAAAAATTTCCCGGCAACGCGTGAGGGCGCGTGGGTGGGTTTCTGCCGAAGAAATTGTTTTGGGGTTTTGTCGCCGGAAGCTGATCTACCTCGTGGTGGCGTTGGTTTTTGCACAACACCGATGGATATAGGTTTTTCTCGAAAATCAGCCCTAAAGGGTCGCCGGAATTGAAGCATGGCGATCTGTTTTGGCTGGGTTTTCTTTCCCGGATGTTTTCTTACTGCTGCTCTGATACCATGTGAGAAAGTACGGGAGAAAATAATATATTATTCACACAATACAATGAGCCTTATATATAGATAATACATGTCCTACTCGTAATACATATAAGGTTAAGGTTATTTACTCCTATTTGACTACTAAACTAACACATCTAATATATAAAAAATATATATTTTTCTGGCTAATATTTTTTCGTGCCACTATAGAGTGTAGTTTTTTTAAGTTTAGTTTTTGTTTGGGTCAATATGGATCAGATCAAAATGAGTCAAATAATAGAGCCATAACCTTAACCCATCGGACATAATGGCATGCTTTTATAGCTGCATAAATCTCATCACATGTTTAAGATTATAAGATTCAATTTTTTTTCTTTTGTTTACCCTTAAAATCGGATAACAATTAAACTTATAAGTGATTTTAAGAATATGTGATTTCACCTAGCACAAATTGATAAATATAATAATTAACGTTAACAATTGACTGAAAAATAAAGCAAACCGGTATAAAAATGTAGGTTAGCCCTCGAGCTCGACCGCCCTCGAACCAACTGAGAGTATATTTAAGAAGTATGAACTAAACTAAAGAATAAGAGAATTCAAGAGAGAAAAGTGTTGTATTGCTTTGATATGCTAGAGTTGAATGATTACAAATGACTAGAACCCCATTTATATAGGAGAGATTCCACTTATGGTACCGTTCTAATTATAGAAGGAAATTTAATGATTAGCTAAATAAACGTTCTTTATTTGATCCGTTCCGAGATTTCCACCACGATCCTTGACCGGTTATGGATATCTCGGCTTTCCGCCAGTGCACTATCTTCGGTCTAACTCGATGCCTATCTTGTTTTGTCTCGATCATTACTGGTCTTGATCTCGATCTCGATTAGTACTTCGAATCCCGAGCTCGGTACCTCATCTTCATGTCTCGGTCCGATAAAATACAGGCCGAACCTCGACCCACTATCCTGGTCTTGGTTAATCAAAAAAATTGGGTGAGCCCGGTTTTAACCGTGTACAGATTGTCTCCTTGTTTTTTTGGAGTGTAATGAAAAGAAACGAATTGAGTCTTCGATTTTTACCCCGATTTGTCATGACGTCATCACCGTGACACAAGCGGCATATGTGACCGAAATGTCTCGTCGGTACAGTTCCCCAGGTATTCAATGTGTGTCAGTTAAAGGTCGGCTACTAGTAGTTTTGAACCGTCGCCATGAAACCCATAAATATGTCTCTTTTCCATTGATTCAAACTTTACTTTCAATCTCTTCTACTCTAATTTCAAAACTCTCTGCATCTTTCAAGTTTTTCATCTTCAAATATTCAAGTTCTTTTGTTGAACCCTTCTCAAAACACCAAAGATTATCATCCACATTCTTATTTGCCTCACAACCTAATGGCAAAGACGTCTAAAACAGTTCAACAAAAAGAAATAGCCTCCTCATCTCGTCCGGTCGGCGAGAAAACAAAGGTGGAGCCACACCCTGAGGATCTTGTGCTCGTGAGGGGGGGTGCGTTATTAGTTTCGACTTCAAGATCAAGAAAACCTCATTTGTCCCCGGTCGATGCAAGTCGGTCTCGAGATACATGTGCTCGATTCCTGAAAATATCCTCAAACACATGAAGAAAGAATGTAATTGGGGGAACAAAGAAGTAGTGATACCGGCCCCTGAAGAAGACATCACTACCCACGTAGAAGGGTTCTTGAGTGTTTACACTTACCCTTTCAGGTTGTCCCCTCGATCCAGTCATCGTGGACTTCTGCCGAAAGTACCAAGTAACCCTTGGACAAATCCACCCCTTTTTCTAGAGGATCATTATATTGCTTCGATTTTTCGTCAGAAAGATTGACGGGCTCTCTTTCACCCTCAACCACCTTATAAGGTCATATAGCCCCCGACTCTACCGAGGTGGGTTGATAAAAATCCAACACCGTGCCACCAAGGCTTTCATCTCAAGCATAGACGAGGACAAAGACCGGGGTCGGATGGGTCGACTTCTCCGAGTGAGGACCTCGGACTTGATTCCGACTGAAAGCATGTCGTTCCCCGAGAGATGGAACATAAAATGTAAGTATGATTTATTAGTTTTTGCATGTTAATGTCACTTCTTCACCTTCTCTTATCGATGTGCATTTTTGGTGTAGCTGCTTCCTAGATGGCGGGTGCGGTTCCCCATCTCGAGACCTGGGTCAGGAGCCTGGTCTCGACCTCAACGTATGCCGAGCGCGCATGGCGCAATTTATCGAAGGGCCGGTGGTAAGCCAAGAACCATGGTAAGCCTTTTTCATGTGTATAATGATTTGATTAAAACATCCATCCGAACTTACTCAATTTCGTCTTCTGCAGGTCTCGAAAAAAGATGCAGTCACGAGGCCCCCGTCCGATGAAGAAGAAACCTCACCTCCTATTTTGAAGCCGGCAAAGGAGAACACGAGGAAAAGAACCTCGACCTCTGAACGGCCAGAGCCTAAGAAGAGAGTGGCTCGTAGGCCAAGAAGGAACATCATTCCCCTGTCTATGGAGTCAATTCAACTCCTAAGGGAGGCTGAGGAAGAAAAAGAAGACGACTCCGGGCTGGTGGCCCGAGTAAAGATGAATACCGAGGCCCAAAAGGCCGCCGAGTCGGTAGGAACCGAAAACATTCTCCCCCGAGTTGATGGGGCCTCGGGAGGAGACTTGGGTGAAGTCCCCGAGCCGGAAAAGACCGAAGGTGCCTCACCTCGAGGTGAAAAGGCAGCGGAAACAACTGTGGAGGCCGGTCTTGAGGATCCTAGATATGGAGAGAACGCCCCAAGAGACCTACTTGGGGTAATAGAAGTTGGAGACTCCCCGTCACTCCCTTCATTTTTCGAGGAGATGATTCAGGAGGCTCAAGTCGTGAAGACTCCTTACATAGAAGGAGCCCGCGGAGGGGAGGACCCTTTCCGTGGTTATTTTGCTAGGGTCGAAGATACTATTAGCCTTAGTGACTTAGAGATTCCGAGGAAGAGTTCGGGTGGAACTTCTTCGAGTTTCAAATTGACCAGCCAGTTTCCGGCTCCCAGTGTCAATCCCGGGTGCAAACGGGCAATTATTATCTGGATCCCAGAGGATGCACGAGTTTTTGCCGCCCCCGTAGGGGTGGCTAGTTATCTTCAAGGCCTGGTCACGGAGGAGAACCAAGCTCTGATGGACGAGGTGGAAGCACCGTGTCTGTTTAACGAGGCCCAGTAGGATTTGAATCGGGTAAGCTCCAACTCCCTTTCTCAATACTAGTTTCCATACTTGTGTTTTTCTTTTCTTGTCTAATTCCTTTTCATTTATTTTGTAGGACTCGGTACTTCATCATGAAGCCTTTTCTAGGTCTCGAGGAGAACTGGGTCGATATGAGGCCGAAATTCAAGGGCTCACTAAGGAAAAGAACTACCTCAAGCTTCTAAGTGAGCAGAAAGAAGAAGAAATCAAGGTCCTTCGAGCTGGGTTAGATGTGGCTCAGAAGGAATCAAGCGACCAGACCGAGCACGTAATAAGAATCTTAAAAGTCTATGGAAACTGTTCGGGCGTGACGTCCAATAGTGCGATCTCACTGGTCCAACAGAAAATCGAGATGATCGGGAAACTTCGTAAAAAAGTAGATGCGGTGAAGATGAAAACCATAACATGGAAGCAAAACATGGACCATCTTGCCTCAGAGAAGGAGACTGCTCGAGTTCAACTAGCCTTGGCTGATAGTCAACTCCAAATCTTGAAAGAGAAAAACTTGGCGCAAACCAAGAAAATTGAGGAGTTTCAGACTTAGTTGGGTTTAGTAACCTCCGATCGGGAGAAGATGGTCACGGAGCTTGCAGCGGCCAAATTCGATGCTGAGACGGCCAAGGCCGATGCTGAAGCAACTGTAACCGTTTACAAGTACGACACCAAAGCTGCTCAAGCTCGAGCAAAGGAAGTTGTTGATGCCTCTGAAATTCAAGCGTATTGGTGGCCGAGCATGCCAAGTGCCAGTCTCGGAGGGAGACTCTCGAGGAGATCCATGCTCGTGGCTTCGCTCTTACTGCCGAGATTGAAAATGCAAAAGGGCTTGAAGCCGAAGCCGAAGCATTGGCCTCTCCTAATGACGATGATTTGGGGAGCATGAGTGTGTCTGAGAGCGGAGAAGACCCTGAAGGTGAAGATGTTTCTCTTGGAGAAGATTAGGCACTTAGGATCTTTCTTTTTTAATTTTTGTATAGAATCCTGATCGGGCCACGTTGCCCTTCTAAATAACTTTATATATAAACATTTTCTTTCCTTTCCGTCTTGTCTTTACTAATTTCTGCCTTATGAAATTTTTGTTTTTCATTTATGCCTTATGAAATTGCATTCATAGGTTCAAGGCTTAGGCAATTTGACCGAAGCTGCACTAGTATAGTTTTAACGATCGAGTGAGTGCTTGCTCGAACTCGACGAAAGGTAACTATTATGTTTTATTTGAGTGGGAATGGTCCCTCGAACTCAAGGAAAAATGGACCTTAGTCTTTTGTATTAGACCGATATGGCCTTTGTAAAAACAACGTTTATGGCTTTTTCCCCTTTTCGGCTTGAAGAGTTTTTTGTCATTTGTATAAATATAATGTCTTAGCACGAAGTAAGGAATTGTTCAAGAGTTTGAACAATTTTATACTCATTAGAGTTTTCGAGGCTTGATATTATGGAAGCATTGTGTAATTTTGTCGAGGGTAGTCTTTTTAACCGGTTTATGAAAATATTCGAAGGCCTGTTTTATTACGGAATTCTAATGTCTCCGAACCGTGTTAATTTTGCCGTAGACTTTTTAGTTTGGGACTTGACTTTTGGGCTTATTTTCCCGTTTCACTTCGAGCTTGCCTGAAGTGTCAGTCCCCTAATGGGGTGGTCGGGGCATAATAAAATCGTGGTTTCTTTTAGGGTCTTATAATCTCGAAGTTTTAATAAATCGATGTCGTTTGTTTTACGGACAGAAGTCCCCGAGTGTGGGGTTAGTTGTACGTACTTCCGTTATGATCGGCCCTTAAGCCTGTTTACACAATAGATCAAGAGTATGAACTTGTAAACAGAAACTTTTTCCAAGGCATGAGATATCGGCAAGGAAAAATACTTCTCTTAATAGATGATTATACATGCGTACATGTTCGATGTCAGGGATCGAGCAACCTATACGGTCAAGGTTCATTCGACCGTTTGGCCCTTTCAAAATTATACCTATCGAGACCCTGCTGTCACGAAGTAATTTCCTTGCAGCGAGGTTAACATTCGGTGGTGATGTCCCCCAGTATTCGAGGTTGATTGTAAAGAAGCCTTGAATACTATTAAATTTCTGTAAGTTAGCATGATCAATGGTTGCCTCGTTAAAACCCTCGACGGAAAAACCCATTTGGGACAAAAACCAGTCTAAGGGAAAAAGAGTGCAACGCGTGCTTTCAAACCTAAAGACTTCATGTTGAAGAATCCATCGTTGTCCTTGATCGAACACCTGTATTTGGTTAGTTTAAAATATAAATGAAAATATAAAGGTCGTACCTTAGCAGTAATATCGTTTTAGGAGTGCTACGTTCCAATTTTTCGGTAATTACTCATCGTTCATTGCGCCGAGCTTGTAGGCCATTACCGATGACGTAGAGGACTTGATACCGTCCCTCCCAATTTGGACCCATTTTTCCTTCATTCTGATTTCGAGTGTTGAGGGTGACTTTTCTTAGCACCAAGTCCCCGATTTTAAAATATCGAAGATTGGCTCATCGATCGTAATACCTTTCGATCTGCTATTTTTGTGCGGCCAATCGAACAAAGGCGACTTCTTGTCTTTCGTCCAATAGATATAGGCTCGTATTAATGGCTTCGTGATTCGATTCTTCCATAGCGTATCAGAACCTGAGGCTAGGTTCCCCGACCTCTACCGGGATGAGAGCTTCGGCACCATAAACTAAGGAGAATGGTGTTTCCCCCGTACTCGACTTTGATGTTGTGCGGTATGCCCAAAGAACCTCAGGCATTATTTCTATCCACTTTCCTTTGGCGTCGGTCTGTCTCTTCTTAAGATTTTGGATAATAGTTTTGTTGGTCGATTCGGCTTGTCCGTTCCCACTGGGGTGATAGGGTGTCGACAAAATTCTTCTGATCTTGTGATCCTCGAGAAATTTAGTCACTTTGTTGCCGATGAACTGCTTTCCATTGTCACACACAATCTCGGCAGGCATCCCGAATCGACATATAATGTGCTCCCAAATGAAGTTTATGACTTGTTTTTCTCTAACTTTCTCGAAAGCCTGTGCTTCAACCCACACAGAAAAATGGTCAGTCTTAAATAAAATGAATTGAGCTTTACCTGGGGCCGACGGGAGAGGATCGACAATGTCCATTCCCCATTTCATGAACAGCCAAGGAGATAAGACCGAGTGGAGTTGTTCCTCGAGCTGGTGAATCATTGGCGCATATCTTTGACATTTGTCACACTTTCGAATGAACTCTTTTGTATCCTTTTCCATATCGACCTAGTAATATCCGGCTTTGATGACTTTGTGAACTAATGATTCGGCACCGAAATGATTTTCACAAGTGCCTTCGTGAATCTCCCGTAAGACGTAGTCGGTATTTCCTGGTCCTAAACATATTGCCAATGGTCCATCGAACATCCTCCTAAACAACGTTCCATCCTCGGACAAAATAAACCATGATGCCTTTGTTCGTAGAGCTCTCGACTCATTTGGATCCGATGTGAGCTTCCCAATCTTAATGTATTCTATATACTTGTTTCTCCAATCCCAAGTTAGAATTGTAGAGTTTATTTCGTGTGGACTTCTTCGATCACCGATCTTTATAATTTACGACATTCCCCGAGTTAATTTCATCTTCTTCGACTGATGATCCAAAGTTTGCAAGGGCGTCGACCTCGCTGTTCTGTTCTCGAGGTACATGTTGTAAGGTCCACCCCTTAAACCGATGTAATGTTACTTGTAGCTTATCCAAGTATCTATGCGTTCGATCTTCTCGGGATTCAAAAGTCCTGTTGACTTGATTAACTACAAGGAGGGACTCACATTTGGCCTTGATGATTTCTTCCCACAAGCTTGTAGCCAACTCGAGATCAGTAATCATGGCCTCATACTCGGCCTCATTGTTAGTTAACTTCAAAGTTCTGATAGATTGTCTAATTGTATTACCCGTGGGTGACTTTAAAATGATGCCCAACCCGGATCCCTTCACGTTTGAAGCGCCGTCCGTGAAGAGGGTCCACACCCTCGATGATGTACCCGACTTTACTAACAGTTCTTTTTCGACCTCGAGTACGAGGGCTGGTGTGAAGTCGTCCATGAAGTCTGCCAAGATTTGAGACTTGATGGTTGTTCGGGGTCGATACTCGATATTGTACCCACTAATCTCGACGGCCCATTTGGCCAATTGGCCCAAAATTTTGAGTTTGTGCAACATATTACGAAGGGGGTAGGTAGTTACAACACATATTGGATGGCATTGGAAATACAGTTTTAATTTCCTAGATGCGCTTATTAATGCAAGCGCTAATTTTTCAAAGTATGGATATCTGGTTACGGCCTCACCTAAGGTCCGACTAACATAATAAACAGGGAATTGCGTACCTTGTTCTTCTCAAACTAGGAATCCACTTACCGCTATTTCTGAGGCTGCTAAGTACAAGTAGTGTTGCTCGTCCGCTTTTGGGTGTGAAGCAACGGCGGGCTCGATATGTATCGTTTTAGCTCCTCCAGGTCCTGTTGGCATTTCGGAGTCCATGCAAAGCTACTCTTACTCTCAAGCAGTGTGAAGAATCGGTGGCTCCTATCTGAAGACCTCGAAATAAATCGTCGTTAGGCGGCTATGCGCCCCATTAACCTTTGTACGACCTTGACATTATCTACGATCGTGATGTCCTCGATGGATTTGATTTTATGGGGGTTGATCTCGATTCCCCAATTTGATACCATGAAGTCGAGGAACTTTCCCGAGCCGACCCCGAACGCACACTTCTCCTGGTTGAGCTTCATGTTGTACTTTCTCAGTATGTCGAATGTCTCCTGAAAATGTTTCAAATGGTCCTATGCTCGCAGGGATGCTCGCAGGGACTTAACTAACATGTCATCTATATAAACTTCCATTGATTTTCCTAATTGTTCTTCGAACATTCGATTTACTAGGCGTTGATAAGTTGCACTAGCATTTTTTAATCTGAACGAAATTACATTATAACAATAGGTGCCGTATTTAGTGATGAACGAAGTCTTTTCCTGGTCCTCCGGGTTCATCGGTATTTAATTGTACCCGGAGTAGGCGTCGAGAAAACTGAGAATCTCATGGTCGGTTGTGGCATCGATCATACAATCGATATTCGGCAAAGGAAAAGAATCTTTAGTGCATGATTTGTTCAAGTCTTTATAATCTACGCACATTTTAAGTTTATTTCCCTTCTCATGGACTACCACTACATTTGCTAACCATTCGGGATATTTTACTTCCCGAATGGACCCTATTTTGAGAAGTTTGGTTACCTCATCCTTGATGAATGCATGCTTAACATCGGATTGGGGCCTTCTCTTTTGTTTTACTGGACAGAAATTCGGTGGGGTAATGATGTCAGGTGGGATCCATGTCATATCGAGGTGGGACCAAGCAAAGCAATCCATGTTATCTAAAAGGATTTTAATGTGATGTTTTCCTGATCTCGGGAGTTAACCTCATTCCCAAGTATACCTTTCGTTCGGGCAGGTACTCGATCAATATGACTTATTCCAGATCTTCGATGTTGATTTTGTGGCGTCAGAGTCATCGGGAATTTTGAAAGGTCGGGGAATCCAATGCTCATCATCCTTGTCTGCCCCCTGCTCCTCCAATTGGGTCGAGGCTGGTACCTATAGTTGCTATGTGTCCCATTGTTTTCCCTTCGAATCTGATTCTTTTGTTGATGAGAGTGCCGAGACTAGTATCACTTCGTCGACTGCGAACATATCCTTGGTGGTAGGCTGCTCTCCGTACAGTGTTTTAACTCCCTCGAGTGTCGGGAACTTCAGAACTTGGTGGAGGGTCGAGGGTACTGCTCTCATATTATGGATCCAAGATTTTTTGAGCAAGGCGTTGTACCTCATGTCACCCTCGATCACGTGGAATTTTGTCTCTTGGATGGTCCCGGCCACGTTCACTGGCAAGAGAATTTCGCCTTTGGTGGTTTCACTTGCCATGTTGAAACCGTTAAGAACCTGGGTTACAGGAACAAATTGATCATGTAGGCTGAGTTGCTCTACGACCCTCGATCGAATGATGTTGTCCGAGCTACCTAGATCAATCAAAACACGTTTAACCTGAATTTTATTCATAAGAACAGATATTACCAGTGCGTCGTTGTGGGGTTGTGATATCCCCTCTGCATCTTCGTCGTTGAAAGACAAGGTCTCTTCCGGTACATGGTCCCGAGTTCTCTTTTCCCTTCTGATCGACACCTTGATGCGTTTGAATACGGGTCCCTGTGGAATGTCGACCTCACCGATTATCATGTGAATCACATGATGTGGTTCTTCCTGTTCATTTTTCCTGTTTGCATCCCTGTCTCTGAAGTGGTTCTTAGCTCGGTCGCTCAAGAATTCTCAAAGATGCCCCTCGTTAAACAGATGGGCTACTTGCTCCCTTAGTTGTCTGCAGTCCTTTGTTTTATGGACATGGGTACCATGGTATTTACACATTTGATTAGGATTCCTTTGGGCCGGATCGCTGTGTAGGGGGTCGAGGCCACTTGGTATCTTTTATCCGCCCAATGGCCGATATAATAGCTGATGCATCAACGATGAAGTTGTATTCTAATAGTCGTGGTGCTTCTTTGGGCTCAACATTTCTATTGAAACCACTCTTACTCGTGAGCCCTCGAGAGCTCTATCCTCGATCATTTCTTCGATCACTTCGAACGGGGTTGCGTCCAGGACCACTGTTTCTCCGATCTCCACCGTATGGTTGATACGGATCCTTGTTCGATCGTGGTTCTCTGTCCAACGGGCCTGTTTGGATAAACGAAACCGGAAGGAGTTCCCATTAATCATCCTCGACCTTGATTTTTGATTGGTACCGATTATGCACATCGGCCCAAGTCACTGGTGGATATTCGATTAAATTCTGCTTCAACTATCGTGAGGCCACCGAACTCCGTATGTTCAATCCTTGAGTAAAGGCCTGGACGACCCAGTCATCGGCGGCCAGGGGTAGGTCCATACGTTCCATCTGGAACCGAGATACGAACTTCCTGAGCATTTCGTTGTATTTCTGCTTCACTTTAAAGAGGTCCGACTTCCTAGGCTCGACCTTTATGGCTCCGACGTGTTCTTTGACGCAGGAACCTGCGAGCATGGCGAATGAAACAATGGAATTGGGCAGCAAATTATGGTACCATATCATTGCCCCCTTCGATAAAGTTTCTCTGAACTTCTTCAGCAAAACGGACCCAATCTCGTCGTCCTCCAAATCATTCCCCATTATGGCGCATGTGCATGAAGTGACCTGCTCATTGGGGCCGGTGGTCCCATTATAATTGGGAATTTTGGCATACAAAATTTCTTTGGGATGGGTTTAGGAGATGCACTTCGGGGAAAAGGCTTTTGCACGAACTTCTTCGAATCCAAACCTTTCAGGATTAGAGATGCCCCCAGAATCTTATCAACTCGGGAGTTATATGTTTCTACCTTTTTCTCATTTGCCTCGATCTTCTTTTCCCCTGATTTGATTCACTTTGTGAGCTCTTCGAGCATTTTCATAATAGCGGGGTCAGTCCCCGATTCATTGGCGTTTGACCTTTCCGGTACTGGTTCAGCCCTATGAACAACTTCTTGTGAGGGCTCCGGTACGGTTCTACTCATAGCTCGCTTCTGGTTTTGGAGATGCGCTATGGAAGCTTGTTGAGTCTGCAGCATTTCAAATATTAATCGAAGGCTAACTCCGCCGTCTTTGCCGCCCTATGCATCTTGATCGGCTGGTTGAACATCTCTGTGGATGCTATTTTCGAGGTCGGCACCCAGATTCGCATTTAGGGCGACGTGGGAACTGACGTCGATGAGAGTCTGTAGGTCGTACTCCCTTGATGCCAACCTGAGGTACTTCGATCCCCGGGGCAGCTATATTGTCATTTTCCCCATGAAAACCAAGGCTATTGTCGGCGTGTGTGGGTACTGTTTGAGAGTTCGACATGCTGATCCTGAAATCAAAAATACTTACAAGAACAAGCGTAAAGCAGCGTGTGTTATGAGAATTAGTACTAAGCAATCACTATTATCCTTAGCCCCGCGGTGGGCGCCAATCTGTTTACCCTTAAAATCGGATAACAATTAAACTTATAAGTGGTTTTAAGGATATGTGATTCCACCTAACACAAATTGATAAATACAGTAACTAATGTTAATAATTGACTGAAAAACAAAGCAAACCGATATAAAAATGTAGTTTGGCCCTCGAGCTCGACCGCCCTCAAACCAACTGAGAGTATATTTAAGAAGTATGAACTGAACTAAAGAATAAGAGAATTTAAGTGGGAAAAGTTCTAGAACCCCCCTTTAAATAGTAGAGGAATTCCACTTATGGTACAGTTCTAATTACATAAGAAAATTTCATGATTAGTTAAATAATCGTTCTTGATTTGATCCGTTCCGAGATTTGCGCCAAGATCCTCGACCGGTTACAGATATCTCGGCTTTCCGTTAGTGCACTATCTTCGGTCTTGCTCGATGTCTATCTTGTTTGGTCTCAATCATTACTGCTCTCGATCTCGATTGGTACTTCGAATTCCGAGCTCGGTACCCCATCTTCATGTCTCGGTCAGATATAATACGGGCCGAACTTCGACCTACCATCCTGGTCTCGATTAACAACAAAATCGGGTGAGCCCGATTTTAACCGTATACATCTTTCTAAAACTCCCTGTTTAGTCAAAGATCGCCACAAAAATTTAAATGAAGTACTATATATACAACGAGGAAATATATGGAAGTGACACTTTGGGTGTGTTTGGTATGAAGGAAAACATTTCCGGAAAATATTTTTCAATTTTTTCATGTTTGGTTGGCTTAAATTTTTTGGAAAATATTTTCCTCATCAATTCATTTTCCTCCAATTGGAGAAAAATGTTTTCCCTATCAAGAGTAGGGAAAACATTTTCCAAAACTCCTTTTCAGCCTTCCCCACCATATTCCTTACCCTCACCAATCCCCCCCTCCCCTCTCACACCCACCCACCTAACTTCACCCCTTGCCCTCTCTCCAAAAAGATTTTTTTTCGTCACCACCC
>ML298920.1:18826-29523 GCA_005239495.1 Nicotiana undulata
CTCCGCCCAATTTTTTTTTTTCTTTTTTTGTAGTTTCCAAATTCTGTTATTTTTCTGCACCCACCCCCACCCCCCGAGAAAAAATATTTTTTTATATATATTTTTTCAATTTTATTTTTTTCATCTTTCGATTTACAGAATTTTACAAGTTCCAAAGATATGAGTTCGGAGGTTTATGTGTTTCGAAGTTATACAGGTTTAGTAATTATAAAGTTTACGAGTTCGAAATTTCGCGGTTTTGAAAGTTTTGCGGTTCAGAAGATTATGAAATTTGTGGGTTTGGAGGTTGTTGGTTCGAAAGTTTATGGCCTCATGTTTATTGTATCAAAATAATTTATGAATACTCTTGAGAAAATATTTTCCTTGATTTGCGTACCAAACACCAGAAAATGAATAAGATTACTACTTGTTTTCCAAAAAAATATTTTCTTGAAAAACATTTTCCTTTTTACCAAACACACCCTTTAACATATAAAGAAACTTATGTCTACAATATCAAATAAACCATCATGCAAATGTTATTAGGCTACACCATACAACATTGGGTATGGCTTAGACGTTTTCTTAAATTTTAATATCGTCAATTGTTGACAGGAGATTTGGTAATACCTATCTGTATATTAATAACTACAAAATTAGTACATACAGAAAGGATGTCAGGCTTTGACAGGAAAAGGAACCATTTCTTTATACATGAAATTAAAAGGAACTTATTAAGATAACATATCAAGCTTGTCTTAGGCAAGATATGTAAATACGAAAGTGTGCGGATTTCGAGAGCCAAAACGAATTCTTATTTGATCGCAATTTTTTTATATGCCGTTTAGATATTTTAAATTATTGATTATTGTGACTTATAGTATTTTTATGCAGTTTTCAAATATATAAATTTTACCTCAAAATTTTTAAAAATTCATTCAAATTTATGGTCAAAATTAAAAAATTGAGTCTCGATAAGCGACAAGTGCCACATAAATTGAGACAGGAGGAATACTATACAACTCATGCAATCTTGTGAAATTAATTTTCTAATTATTCTAAGATATCAAGACTATTGTGATTTTCAAAGAGACAAGAGAGAGAACAAATAACTAAAATTATTTAAGGCATGGAAATGACAAGTGGTGACTAAAGCTGACATGTTATTATGTAAAGCTTGTTTGCAACATGGAATTACTTTAGTCAATTTTACCTCCAATTTATCACAATCAAAACTGACATTAGTCAAAATGCCTGACAGACCATGAAAGATTACGAATTTTTTCTGTCCAAATCAAGGATTATTGGTTGCTTGGATAGAATAGTAGTGTGATGCATATATGGAATCCTTCCCCAAGATAATCCGAGATCTCGGGTTAAAGCCTAGAGAAATTTTTGGTAAGAAGTATTTTTTCTTCAGTAACTTTTTGCGCGGGTCCTGTTCTTGCGCTTCCTGACCTCGACAAGATTCCAGTAGGCCTTTCGCATGGTAAAATAGTGCAATTGCATCGGGAGACTTAAGTTTCTTTAATGAGTCATACACAACGTGACCAGGGGTAGAGGGAGAGTGCTACGTATGAGTTCGGACAAACGCAGTAGCTTTTGTTAGACTTTGGATTTGTATTAAGAAATCCATTAAATATGTATAAATACTCAATTGTGAGCCCAGTAACTAATGAGTTATGGGTTTGATTGCAAGTTCAGAACTCATAAACATCAATTTCTGACTCCGCCTCTTAATGTGACTCGGAATTAATTGGGCCACTGAGTTTTGAACACTAAATAACTAAAACCGAAAAATGTACTATCGAAATTGAGTAGGGTGGCGATGTGAGAAATGAATATTGGGTGTAACTCAACCCAGAAAAACTAATTCATGAGCTGAGAATTGTTCAAACCTTATAAGGAGACCAATGTCATATCCCACAACCAATACGGAACAACTTAACACTCGCTCACGCTCATGCCTACCAATTAGAGCTTGAATAACAAAATATGCAGGCTCAACAGTAGATAAACCAATAATTGAGATGGGTCTGGTCGTCTGGATCTGACACTAAGTGAAAAAAATAAAAATTGAATATGACTTAACTTCAAATATTAATTCGTAAGATAAATTGTTCGAGACTATACGAGGAGAATAATGGAAAGTTGTGTTGAGCTCCCATACATCATATCTAAAATCTTGTAGGAATGTCCCTTATTTCTTATCATTTCATGTTTTACGAGAAAACTAGTTAATCAAGATTAGGATTGTCAAAGTATTGGGTTTCCCAAAAGCCAAGCAAGATTTCATGAATTCAACTATGATAACCAATAAGGTACAATTTCTAACCTATCTTTTCCAATAGTTTACTATCATTGGATTTGATCTTTTCCAATAATTTCTTAGACATTAATTAACCTTAATGATAGTAAATAAACATCATTCATACATTGTACCAAATCAAAAGAACATCTTAACACCAAAAAGGTCCAATAAGATGAATACGAAAAAAGAGGAAATTTGCAAAGATTTGTTCCTTTATTTTACCTTATGGGGAAAATCTTTGGTTTTTGTTCCCTCTTTTTCTTCTTTTATAAAGTTGAACACTGTTCAATAACAGTATTCGGATAACCTAAGGTACTTATTTACCCCCAAGAAAACAAAGATAATTAAAGAAACCCATTGTTAAATGTTTTATTTACTTATTTAGGTCGGCTGTATAAATCTTTACTGTTCATGTTGCTCCAACTAAGCTCGTCTCAGTCCAATAGTGCTGAATTTCAACAAGCTGCTCAAATTGACTTTGTGCAACTTTACAAATCGAAACCAAAGGGTGCTCTATTTTTCGAAAACTATTTAGCTATGTATCATAACATATATCTTCAATCCATGCATCAGACCCCAAGGTAGTACATATCGTATAAAAACTGTCACAATCATTAATAGTAAGATTATAATTCCGAGACGTTGAACAAATTCCCTAGGAAGTAGTAATAGTAGTAGATCAAAGGGAAAGTCTGAGCTCCAAATCTAACTCTTGACAGCCATTTGATTCAGAATTCTGACTACTCGAACCAATAGAGTCACTTCTGTCTTTCTTCCTCCTCCTTTCCATTGAATCCTATTATCAAAATTTGTAATCAATTTATTATTTTATTAACATAAACTAATTGCAAAGTATGCTACATAGTAAAATGGAATTAATAATGTAGCAAAATACCTCTACTTGCACACTATGGAGATGTCTAGTCATAATAGGGTGAGCATAATGTTGAGGTTCATATATTGTGCCAGGATGCCAAGTACTGAATTTAATCACAAAAGGAAGAATCATCAGAGCCAAGTACAATGAACAACAACAACTATCCCGTATAATCCCACAAATGAGATCTGGAGAGTATAGAAAGTATACAACTTTACCTCTACCTTGTGCAGGTAGACATGCAGTTTCCGGTAGCCAATTACAATAACAAAATTATAGCAATTTGATGAACGTAAATGGGGAGAATAGTTAAAAGAGTTTACAAACGGACAACGATAAAAAACTTTTACACTATCATGTCACATAGATGAACTAGTAATTTAGAAAATAAGGCAGATCAGCTGCCACAACAAAGGTACACAAAATATTCTGTTTTCACGCAGGGCCCAAAGAATGCTAAAGAAATTGATTGTGCAAAAATTCTTTATACCGTTGGTGTATATAATTTAAATCGATTATAATGAAAGGAGGAAGTACCTTGCTATAGAAGTAGGCTGAGAATCTCCATATCTAATATTTGTTCCTTCAATGCCACTCAACCCCATCTGAAATTATAGAAATTGTTACAGCAGATAGAACTCAAGTAGGAAAACATGAAAAGTCAATCCCCAAGAAAACAAATACAATCAAAATACCCCAAGAAATTAAGAAGGAAATTGAAAAATGAAAGTGAAAGTGCACAAATGTTCTCTAGATTTCAGGTACATAGCCAGTCATGTAAAAATGACTACACATACTAGAATTCTCTTTCAAAAGTTACTCTTAAAAGAACTTATATATTCTTGTAGGTCACGGATTCGAGCCGTGAAAGCAGTCATTAATATTTGCATTAGGGTAAGCTATCTACGCCACGTCTCTTTTTGGGATGCGACCCTTCCCGAACCCTCCGTGAACACATAATACCTGGTGCACAGGGCTGCCTTTTTCCACTATGGACAATTTGCAAGAAGAAAGACGGTGAGCACCCTCCACTTCCAACCGAGAGGTTGTGACTTCGAGTCATCCCAAGAGCAAGGTGGGGAATTCTTGGAGGGAGGGAGCCGAGGTCAATCGGAAACATTCTCTACCCCAGGGTAGGGGTAAGGTCTGCGTACACACTACCGTCCCCAGACCCCACTGGTGGGATTATACTGGTTTGTTGTTGTTGTCGTAATAAGACCTCCTCAGGTTCAAAGGGTTTCCAAAGGAAAAAAGAAACAAAATAGGATAAACTCATTCTTAATCTCTCTTTTGGGAAAGGGAAAGTTGACAAAGATCACTTCAGACTATCACATTAAGAATTAAAATGGATTTTCTTAGTTACACAAAGAAATGAAGACTATTTCTCTTTAATAGAACAAAAATAATGGAAGAAAAAAAGGGTAAAAAAAGAAGAAGAAATCATCTCTACACATCTCCACAAGCAAAACAGGCAACTCAAAGTTTGAAAGAACATACATATTTATGTTTTGGGACACCTTCCCATATAAATGGAATAGTAATAATAAGGAAAAAATTTAAGATTTCAAAATAAAAAAAGATAGTTCATATGCAAACTATATCTTATAAACTACATACCATAATGCCTTGGTGCCCAGGAAAACCATAAGATGGTGATGAAGAAGATGAGTATGAAAATGATGGAGATGATGAATATGTTGTTTGTAGTCTCATTTCCTCCTGCATATATACAAATTCAAAACAAAAACAAATACTTTATCAAAACCCTGAAAATTTTCAAGAATAAGAGAGTGGATTCTGAAATGTATAAATATAACTCCATATATATGTTCCAACACCACCAGCACCACCACCAAATTCAGTGGGATCAGAAGGATAGCGTGTACGCAAACCTACTTCTAGAGGTTGTTTCAGATAGACCGTCAGTTTAAGAAAAACACGGTCACATAGTCAAAGTAGTGTTGAAACTCCGTATATATATATATGTTATGTTTAATATATAGTTTGAATCCTAAAAAATTGAATTGTATCGAACTCGTGAACTCATGGTCAGATCTGCTACTGAAAATGATAATAGAATTAGAAATGATAAGAGAGACAAACCTGTGTGAGATTGGTGGTATAAGGGTTATTGTGAAGAGAAGAAGGAAGATTATAATTAGAACAACCCATTTCATTATGTAATCTAATTTTCTCTAATTGAGCAACACCAAGTCCTCTTTGTGGTTGTTTATTTTGCTTCTCTGAATTGTTTTTCTTGCTTTTTCTTGATGATCCTGATGAAGATGATGATCTTTCATTTCCCAAATAATTTGGTTCACCAAAATAATTACTGCCCATCTCTCTTTTTCTCAACAAAAAGAAGAAAAAAAAACTTGAGGAGAAGAAGAAGAAGAAGAAGTAAGAATTAAAAACCAAGAAAGAATCAAGAATTGAGATGATTTTGCTCAAAAATATTGTAGCATTATAAGGCTAAAATCAGTAGGTTAAAGAGAAAGAGAGATCTTCAAAAATTAAAGGGGTTGGTTTTTTTTAAGCTGTCAATAATTGCATAGCTGGATCAGATTGCATTTAGATTTATGGAGATTGATTTGATTTATCCTTATATTAATTGGATTTTATGCCCTTACTTTTTGCTTGCTTGCTAGCTCATTTTTTGTGAACTTCTATAAAAATTGCCTCTATTATTTATTTGTCTTAGTCATGGACTTGGATGAAGACTTGATAGTGATTGTCCCTCTGATTACATAAACTCATTAAATTATGCAATTATTCCAAATCATATCTTCCCTACGCGCTTCACTCCCACGTTGTCTCTCCCCTACTCCTCCTAAATATTTAGTCAGTATCAAATATTTACGTCAATCCAATAAATTCAGGATATATGTCTTCACAAATATGATTACCACTAAATTATAATTAATTAACTCACATTCTCACCTTAATTTATCATAACTATGGTAAATTAGTATGATTTGGTGTGAACACCCGGTATAGGTAAGTTTTAATCGTAAAAAACGGCAGCTTGAGCTAGTCAATTTTCGGGCTGGTAATTGAAAAATAGCCAGCGTTTGCAAAGTCACTAAAAATAGCCATTATTTTGCTGCAACACGGACCGGTCCAGCATAATATAGTGGAGATTGATGCACCTGTATATGAAATTCCAGCATATAATGCTGGAATTCCCGCGCAAAGTTCCAGCATAATATACTGAAGATTGAAGCACTTGTGTATGAACTTCTAGTATATATGCTGGATCGGTATATTATACTGGAACTCCTATATATTATGCTGGAAGTTTTAGTATATTATACTGGAGTTCCAATATAATATACTGAAATATTTTCCGAAATTTGAACCGTGTTTTCGTTCAGATTTATAATGACTAAATTACGATTATTTTTAAAATTGTGGCTATTTTTTAGTTATCACTTATAAATTTGACTATTTTTGAATTATGTCCGTTTTAATCCTCCCCTCTCCCTTCTTTCGGTAAAAATTTACACTTGTTTACAACGAAGCAATAAATAGATGACACGTGTCTTCATAAACAGTTGACGTGATTAATAAAATTTCTGCCTATTTCACCCCAAAAAATTGTCTTCACAAACATGGTCATTATTAAATTATAGTTAATTAGCACACATTCTATATTAGTATATCACTTGACTGTGGTAAATTAGTATAGTTTGATATAAATACGTGTCCTTATGTGAATACGTTTTTACCCCCTTCTTTCCTTTTACCATTTGTAAATTTCATTTCATTTTTTTTTTTTACCTTTTCTTTGTTTTTTTTCTTTTTCTTAAAAGAAATATTACTCTATTTATTGAATATCCACTAATGGCGAATTAAACAAGGAATTTTAACAAGAAGATTAAAAAAGAAGAAGTGAAAATGCTCACTTATGACCGGATCGATCTTCTACAAGCGGCTGTTTTCACGGCTTGAATCTGTGACCTCCAGATCACATGGCAACAATCAGTGGCGAAGTCACATGGTCACTATGGTGGTCAACTGACCACCCTTCGTCGAAAAATTGTACTGTGTATATAGGTATATTGAACACCCTTTATCGGAATTTTTTTCCAGTTCTTTTAAATTTGAATACTCTTGGAAAATTTTCTATCTTCGCCACTGGCAACAACTTTACTAGTTACGCCAAGGCTCCCTTTAGGGATGGCAATTGGGGCGGGGCAGGGCGGGGCGAGGCAGGGCAAACAGTAAACGGAGCAGGGCAGGGAAATATCTAAATGAGGCAGGGCAGGGCGGGGCAGGGCAAAACTACATTTTTGAAAAAATTTAATGGGGCAGGTTGGTTGTAGGTCAGCCCCTTGCTTACTTTTTTGTCCATGTCTTCTTTTCTCTCATAAATTGATATTGAAGTAGCTAGAGGATGTCACAGGCGCAAATTTGAGAAAATACCTTTAAAGGATAGTAGACTTTTCTGGAAAATGGGTAAGACAAAGTATTTACTAGGAAATAAAAAAAAAAATTAAAAAGAATGAAAATAAATCTAAACGGGGCAGGGCTTAATAGGGCAGGGCAGGGCAAAATTTTAGAACAAGGCTAAACGGGACAGGGCAGGGCGTGTCAAAATCTTAGTGGGTCAAAGATTGCCCTGCCCTGCCCTGCCCTGCCCCGCCCCAATTGCCATCCCTAGCTCCCTTCAAGAGATCGAACACAATGATTCATATATAGACAAAGGACATTCAATTGAATCCCTTTCATGTAATGTAGCTCAGCCCTGATTCTACATTATTAGATTATTTAGTTAACAAATTTCCTTTCACATCTAACCTAATCTTCTAGGTGACGATATATTCTCTTAATTAATAAACTTTAAATTTGCATAAAAGATTCCTAGTAGCGTGCTTAATACCCTAATAATTCAATTATAATATTTTCATAATTATGTGTTCTTGATAAAACTTGAGAGAAAATCTAGAGGAATTTAGTTGGTGGATCATTTAGGTAAGATACAATCAAGTTATAATGTTATTTAGTTTGTCAAATGATCATGTCTGATTCAGTGATTCTCATTACTCAAAATTTCCTTCCATCTATGTGGATTTTTGGTTCTGTTTTCAATGCAGTTGTCTACCAGATTTACAACTTAAATATTTATTTTACAAATTTATTAGAATGGAGTAATTAATGAACATTATCAAAAGATCCAGGAATCCTTATTACTCCCTCCCGTCCAAAATAAGTGATTTTTTGATTGTTTTCATACAGATTAAGAAATTTATCTTTTAACATTAATTAGCAATGAAATGGACCATATTAACTTTTACCGTCTCACATAAATACTCCTAACACATACTCCAACACTATTTACTCCAAGAGCAATGTAGGAAAAAATAATTAATTCATTCTCGAAATCTGAAAAAATCACTTATTTTCGACTATAAAAAAGACAAAAAATCACTTATTTTGGACCGAAGGGAGTAGCTGATTTTCATAGAGATTTTCATAGATACAAATTAAAGTGATCAGGGGCGTATGCATCAATTTTATAAGCAGTGTCGAAATTTACAGAAAAATAAAAATAAATAACTTTATTAACTTTATGGACAAGAAATATTCTTCGTCTATTCATTTTGTGAGTCTTAAGTTAGAAAAGTTCGAGTTCAATTTTACGTAGGCACAATTTTTAACCACATAGCACACCCAACGCGTCAGGAGACAATCTATGTCAAGTGATTCTTTTTCCACTGTCTGATTACAGTAGGGGTTCACGTAGGATGGTTAAGCCAGGAGCAGGACCGAGACTTTTCTTAGCCAACACATCTTCACATTGCCTTCCCTCTGCATCTAGCATTGGGTAGACCTCATACAATAACTGTCCTAGCTCTATCATATCTTTTGTTTCATTTCTTTTGGAACAATCACAAACACTTTTTTGATTATGGATCTACTACCAGAAATTCAATGCGTAATCTCAGCATTCAATGTGTATTCCTGAATAATCTCATTTTTCAATTATTCAACCATTTCATTTTACCAAGTTCAATGTTAGCCAGATTAGTCAACATTTATCTCTTTCGATGCAACAGCAAGATCTTATTTGTAACAAGTGGTTTTGTTGGTTGGTTAATTGGTCACATTTTATTCATGAAATGGCTTGGATTGGTATTAGTCTGGATACGGCAAAATCATTCTATTAGATCGAATAAGTACATTCGATCTAATAAGTACCTTGTGTTAGAATTGAGAAATTCCATGGCTCGGATCGTTAGTATTCTCTTATTTATTACCTGTGTCTATTATTTAGGCATAATACCCTCACCCATTCTTACTAAGAAACTGAAAGAAGTCTAAAAAACAGAAGAAATGGTGGAAAGTGAGGAAGAAAGAGACGTAGAAATAGAAACAGCTTCCGAAATGAAGGGGACTAAACAGGAACAAGAGGGATCCACTGAAGAAGATCCTTATCCTTCTCCTTCCCTTTTTTCGGAAGAAAGGTGGGATCCGGACAAAATCGATGAAACGGAAGAAATCCGAGTGAATGGAAAGGACAAAATAAAGGATAAATTCCACTCTCACCTTACAGAGACAGNTAGAGACAGGCTATAACAATAATAATACTAGTAAAAGTCCAATTTATGATTACGAGGATTCTTATCTGAATAATAATAACACGGAGAATCCAATTTTTTTTTATTTTTCTCTTCTTATTTGTTTCCTTATGGTATTAATACATATATTTGTTTAAAAAAAGATTGACGAAGCAATTTCATGTGACAACACTTCATAGAATGTGCGTCCGCCCCACGAAAGTGAATATAAATATAATTTTCTATAGTTAAGTCTAAAGCGATTAAGAGTCCGTTTGGACATTAAAAAAATTTCTTTTTTCAAAAAACAAAAATCACTTTTTTTCGAAATCAGCATTTGTTTATAAAATTTTCAAATTTTCACTTGCAGATGCATTTTGGAAATTTTCGAAAATTAGAAAAACTCCAAAAAGCTATTTTCAAAATTCACTCAAATCTCTCACAAAATTTCAAAAATAACCCAAACTGAAATTTATGTTCAAACGCAACTTTAAATTTCAAATACCATTTTCACTTGAAATTTCTTTTCATCTTTCTTTTTTAAAATTTTACAATTCTTATGTCCAAACGCCTACTAAGTAAGTTTATATTCACGACACACACATATCGAGTTCGAATAACTTTTTTATTTAGAGTGGAGTTGATGGCACTGAAAACATGCATTAATTGGTTAACTATGATTAAATAATAAAATTCTATGTGCAAATACATGTCATGCTTTTATTTTCATAAAGTAAATATAAGGTGCATGTAAGCTTTTAACGGATACATATGTTGTACAGACAAAACTCTTTATAACAACTTCGTTTGTTCTGAATATGTTTTGAAATTATAGCAAAACGTTGTTATAGAAAATATTTATTATAATATAACATAAAAATTAGTTATAAAAAAATTGACTTTTATAGAGAAATATTATTATATACAAATATTGTTATAAAGAGATCTAACTATATATATATATATATAT
>ML298921.1:1150-28523 GCA_005239495.1 Nicotiana undulata
TCTCTTCTTCTAGCTAATAAAGAGTTGAGAGGAAAGCAAGCCTCGCGTCGTCGTTGTTGTCGCTCGCTCGGCTCGGCCTCGGCCTCGGCTTCGGCTTCGGATTCGGATTCGGATTTGGATTTGGTGAAATGATCGATCGAGAGATTATTTTTTGGATCAAATTTATTTGTTAATAGTAAATATTAACAAAAATGTTATTAAATATTTATTTTAATAACAAAATATTAATATTAAAATAAATATTAATATTAAATCCATTTCAGTTATTAAGAATTTAGTTTTCTGTTTTGTAACAGAAAATTAACTACCCTTCAATTTTCCCTCTTTATTATTGAGTAAATAGCCAATTATGTCATGGCATTTACTTTATGGGCGTTTTTGCAAAAACAGCCATTATGAAGAGTTGCACCTCTTCAGATTTCAGCCCAACTTTGGCTATAAATACAAGTCCATTCTCTCAGATTTTACATACTAATTTCTGAGTTCTCCTCCTTCTTTCTGCATACTTTCATCTTCAAAGAAAGCAAGTAAGTGTGATTTGCTACCGAACTTTGAGTTCGCTGAAACACTGGGGTTTGAAGTACCACTACACCAGTGTGAAATTCGTTCTATCCTGGGAGAAAATAATCCACAACCTTGGGTACTAAGAGGGGATTAAATTTCTTAAGGAAACACTGTGAATTCAGTGGGCTCGGATTAAGTTTCCATTACGTTTACATTTCTGTTTATGTTATTTTATTATTTCCAGAATTGTTTTACAAATACAGATTTCTAACGGTGAATTGTTGAGCTTTTTATTCTACCCATTTTTCATGACATTCAGAATGGTATGTAAATAGCATGTGCTATTGGAAGACTTCCAGACCATCTTAGTTAGATTGTTGATTCTTGATAAAATAAACTAGAGGGAAATAATAGGTGAAGATTACGGGAAAATAAAAGGAGTATACCGGAATAGACGTAAAAGGTCTAAAAACTGTAGATGAAAATTTTATGTTATTTGACTGCATCTGAACTACAATTTATAAAAAAATTACTAACTTAAAATACCTGAAAATCAACACAAAATCTGGTGAAAATAACATACTCCTAGAAACTAGTTCACTCCCAAAGACTAGTTCAAAAATGTTATACATTCAAACTAAATTATTGCAGTAATAAATCTTAAGCGAAACAATAAAATAATTTACTAAGAGCAACTTCTAAAGAATATTTCTAACGCTCCTCTTTGATTTTGAAGCTACGAATTCTGAATTTGTGCATTGGAAACCTTTAACTAGAAGCAACTTTGTACATACACCTGCGATTTTGTATATACATTTGAGACTTTATTGATTCCTTTGGCTCTATTTTTCATCTTTTGTTGGATCAAGTGAGAAGTTTTTACATCTCATTTTAACTCTTAAAAGCTCAATGCCAGATGTATCATAAATGAAACAATGTTTATCTTCAAAAGATACTTTAAATCCTTTTTCTATTAGGTGTCTAACACTTAATATTATTGATTTTTTTTTAGGGAGAGAATCATGGCAAATTAATGGCAATGGAATGATTTTAATTTTCTAGGTCTAGACACGTAATTCTGTGTTTACCTTGTGTCTGAACCGAAAAATATTTCCACCAGTCGGAATATATTTGTGAATACTTTTTCTAATTCATAAGATACAAAAAATAGGCAATGTAATGTACCAGCTTACGATATACTCGAGATTTTTCAACTATGAAACAAATGTTTCTCGCCAGATCATAAGCTAACTTGACTTTTGAGTTTCATTCAAGAACTTGTTAGCCAACCAATTCAACATATAAGGTCTTCATTAATATGAAACGGAGGGAGTACCTTGTATGAATGAAAGAATATGCTATTTGAGCAGTAATCACATGTTTGGTACCAGAGCGGCTCAAACATACTTGTGGCCGAAAACCAAAATTTAATATGAGGCCTAATTTTTTTTACAAAAATTGTTAATAATTTTTTTATAATCGATTTCCTCTAATAATTGCTTTTCAATTGATAATATAGCCAACAAATTTAAGACATTGTTAATCTTATATAAGATTTTATCAATTATAATCTTGAAAATTTCTTTTCTTTTTGAGGCAACTGCTATAAAAAAATTTATTTTTATACGAAAAGTGTTAAATATCATCTTTTTAAATACTTATAAATCTATTATTTCTAGAAAATGGAGCCCCCAAATTTTTGGGACATGAGGCAAGAGTCTTACTTGGATGTACTCATGTACATTAGAGCCGGCCCAGATTGGTACCTAAATGCATGCCAAAACGAATAGGTCCTTAAAGTGCATAATGTTGTTGGATCTAAAGGGGACGTAGGAATATATTTTTGGGTATTATCATTTTTAACTCGTGCAAAAAATATATTATATTTGATAATCAAAAAGTGTATAAAATTAGTATAATTTTCGTATATAACATGTCGAATGTATATATATACAAAAAATATTATTTTTTGGCTATTATTTTGAGAACGACAATACAGTATTATTTTTCCTATATGCTTAAATGATTTAGACTTTCTTTACCAACATGTTCGATTCGCCTTTGCCTAAACAAACTGAAACTAAAGATATCCATATATAGTAGAGGTGATTATTCATTTTCTTCTTCCCAATTTGTTCGACACCTTTCAGTTGTTAAGAATCATATGATTAACTAATTAGAATTGAGCATTCATAGTTATAAACTACGTAAAAATTGTTATAAGTTGTATATTCTACTCATATTATAATAGTGCAATAATATATATTTCAAGATGTGGTCAAATTTTACTTAATTTTATAATTCTTATGGAACAGATTAATTAAATGACAATTTTTTTGTGTCATATCCTTGACCACATCAATTGTCATGTGGGTAAATTAGGAACATAAAAATAAATAACTAAATTAATATAAATAAAAAGCCATTAACCTCCTTATTCCATAGGCAATTTGCCATTTAATCAAGTAAATCGTCAAACAAACCCGATGTGGGTAGGAGAGGAACGTTTGTCATTAACTTTTGCTTACATAATGCCAAAAAATGAAGTCAGCAATATACAGTAGGTAAGGGGGGGAAAACGAATCAAAGAAGATGGACAATAATTCAATATTCATGAGTTTTAACAAAAAAACAAAAAAAAAAAGAGATCAATATTCAATAGTTAACAAAATAGAGAAAAAGAAGAAAAACTAAAATAGAGTGAGACTATAAACTGAGGTCAATTGTTCATCATGAAAAGCAGAAATTGAGGTCTGTACAATATGAAGTCCAGAAAAGTTGAGCAAAAAACAGAGAAGCAACAACCAGTAGCATTTTCACACTTGAAGATCTCATCGAGTACCCAGCGGAACTTGATGCTCCTGAAAATTACAAAATAGATTCTAAATTATTAGGGGTAAAATATTTAACATATAATATATAGAGACTTGACAACTCCTTGTAAATATATGGATATGCCTAGTGCAGAAAATATATGAAACAGCAATTGTTTCAAGGCGCGTTACATTGTATTTTTCTTAAGTTTAAGTTCATACGTAGAAAATATTTTTTTTGTCATAGAGAGTTCTTTGTAAGTGCATATCCCAAAACTCAAAGTATTACTCCATTATTTTGTGAGATTTATAGGAATTCAAATGTTTGCACGAAGTTGGTCGAAAAAAGCCAGGAGAGATCATACGGGTTCAAATGTTAGCAAAGACCCCATATACAAAAAATAATGTGATTTTTTCGTGAGCTTTCGTAGATAGAGTTACCCAGAATTAGGACTAGGATATAAGCTCTTTGAGTTCGTAAGTTGGCAAAAAGTCAAGATTTTGGTATTGTGTGATTTGATAAAGATTGCGTGGATATTAGATGGATTTACACTCATCAGTACGTATTTTATTTTTGTAAGAACAAGATCGGATGATAACGGAAGAATAGAAGGTGATTTGGAGTAAAACAAGAATGAAGAAACGTGGAAGAAAAAGAAAAGGTAGCTTGTCCTAAGTTCGTGCTTCGCGGGAGAGGTGCACAAGCAAAGGGTGCTGGCAGCATGGCGAAACAGTAAACTGAGGCACATAGACGAGGACAAGTGGAAGAAAAGAAAAGAGTTGGGGTCGTCCTATCAATCTTTAAGATTTCTATCATTGTTCCTATTATATTTTTAAAGTTCATGTATATTTACTATTTATTATAATTTAAGTGGATTTTTATATAAATTTATGCTCTTATCGATAAGTGTTGAGTTCAAATAAACCCAGTCAATTAAAATTGCATTCAGTTTTGGAGTTACTGATACTAAGCTTGTACTAAGAGGAGGTACTACATCCGTCTCATATTATCTGTCATGATTCTTTTGTACACGCCATTTAATTAGAATAAGATTTTGACTACTTTACCATTATTCATGTCTTAATATTTAATCTTTCTTCATTGGTATTTGAACAAAGTTAGATGTTTGTAAAAAGGGAAAAAGAAAATCAATTATGCCTTACTCCTGAAGTGACAAATAATTTGAAATAACTATTTTTAGTAACCACGACTTGTAATATGAGACGGCCATGGGATTAGTCAAAGATGGCGCTAATAACTAGACCGGACGCTACTCTTATTAGAAAAATGTAGGAAAATTAAAAGAGATGAATGGTTGAGAGAGAAACGTACCCTTGAGACATCCCATGTAATTAACAGGCTGTCCACATCTAGCGGGCAACATTTGAGCCGCGTTAATGTCAATCCCAGCTTTCTCCGCTGCATTGCTGCCTTTGATACTTACCATTTGACACAAGCATTCAGGCATGTTACTTATCACATCTTTTAGTGGATTGCAACAACTATCTGGCGGATTCCCTCTTGTTCCATTCAGGAATTTCATGCAAGGCAGCAGCTTGTTTATGCACTTCCTGTCTTGACCCTCGGCACTCTGTATCATCAGCAGCAGCAAACAAATTGAAGCTGTTTGATATAATTTCATCTCCATGGATTTGTTGCTGTTTTATTACCAGAATAACAGAGATTGCTGCGCTTCAATGCGTGTCTATATATTTATATATTTGTATTTGTCCAATTTTGTTTACTATTGATTGTGGTTTTGACTTTTTTGGGGGGGATTTTTGACTTAAATGGTTAGAGTTGGTGATCTGACAGTTTCTAGTTAGGCAGAAGTCGATATACCAGCTGATAGATAGATAGGTTGAGCTACTACTCCACCACATTCTAAACTGGTAAATTAATCTAGAGCAGGGGCGGATGCATAAGACTAGCTATGGTTCATCCAAACTAACGATTTTTGCTCGAAATTGTCAATATATGTAGAAATAATTGATTTCAAACCTATAAGATTAGCTATGGTTCATCCGAACTAAGAATTTTTGCTCGAATTGTCGATACCCATAAGATTTACTCCATCCGTTCTAATTATGCGAACCTGTTGACTGGGCACGGAGTATAAGAAAAAATGAAGACTTTTGAAATTTATGGTCCTAAGCAATTCAAAAAGGGGCCCAGAGTATTTGTGTAGTTATAAAAGCTTTTCATTGGGTAGAATTGTAAGTTTAACCAAAATTATTTCCAAATTTAGAAAGGAGTCATTCTTTTTGGAACGGACCAAAAAAGAAATAGGTTTACATAAACTAAAACGGAGGAAGTAAATTTTGTATCCGCCTTTAAATTCCAGAAAGATGACTAATAAAGTAAGTATGTTTTCACAATGTTAATTTCCAGAAAGATGACTAATAAAGTAAGTATGTTTTCACAATGTTAGTGTGTTTTACAGGTTGTTAACTTATTTATCGTCTTTTGCAGGTCAAAGTTCATGAATCTATAGGAAGTAACTTCCAATTGACTTTTAACTTGGCAATATAGTTCAAAAAAATTTTACACTGTCGGTGTAGTGTAATTATATACTATATGTATTGAAAAACTGAGTATATGAAAGATTTGAGTAACTATCATGGACTGTGGTGGGAGAGATAGGAACCCTACACCCTTAACTAAAGGTCTCAGGTTTGAGTCCTAAAATTCTGTTATCTTGCCCTTAAATGGACCTTACGGGATGATATAGTCAAGCTTGGATGAAACCCCTCTCCATTTCTCATTTTTTCCATTTCCCCGGGTTCCTATTTGGATGGAGCCACATGGCATAATTAAGAATTAAAGGCTAAGATTTAATTAACCAAAGTAAAGCTATAACCATGGTTAGGATAATGAATAACTTCGATATACTTGCTCCAAAGCTTTTTAACATTCCCAAAATTCTAGTTACACATTATCTCCCACCTTAAACCTTTTCTCTCTTTCCTGGCCTTCTTCAATACGTCATTCTTTTTGCTATTTTCCACGAAATCAAAGATGAGAACCATTAGAACTTAGAAGTTCAACCAATGAATAAAAAAAATTAAAACTGTACAAAATAACATTTTCCGGATAAAAAATTAAAACAATCTGTATGATGTTAAAATTATGTATATCACAAAGAATTATTCCAAATTTGCAATGTCAAGAAAAGGTATCGACACATATAATCTCGAATTTGAAAGTCTTATATTAACTTAACTCGTGGACTTCGCCTTGTATAAGCAGTGGAGGTTAAAAGCAAGGGTAACCAAAGTTCAGAAAACTAAAAAAAGAAAAAAAATTGGAAAATTAAGCAATTGATAAGGATTCAGAACTAGCTCTAAAAAGCTTCAGCTAAACCCTAGCGTGAGAGCTCTGGCGATCAGGCAACTGCGACGACCTTCATAGCTTTTGCGAGCCATTCATGGTCTCTCCGTCCACTGGCCAGCCTTCTCTTGAGGGTCAGTCATCCTCACCACTCTCACGGCCCCAAACAACCTCTACCAACGCTAATCCAATCCAAAACAATATTACTACAACCTACTTCATTAAATGCGCCCATGCAAACCCTAACCAAAATACCTATTAAACCAGTCGAGTTTCTTCATGGTGAACCCATAATCAAGTGGAAGAAACAAGAAATGAAACAATCAATCGTGAATCAAGGCCTTCAACTGGCATCTCTTATAGGAAGCCTGTTATTAATGAATTACCTAAAGTTATGCCCATCTAGTGTGAGATCATGTGTTGATAAGGTTGTCTGTAATGGAGGATTATGTTCATATTCTTTCTAAGCTTGTATTCTATTTGAAAGCTCAAGGTGAAATGTGGCATATGAGGTGCACGTAGTGGAATCTATGGTGGAAGCCTGGGGAAGAAACACCAATTATTGTAGCTTGGATCAATTTTCCAGAATTACCACCTAATTTCTTTGGTAAGGAGTTTGTTTTTTCATTAGCTAGTGTAGTAGGTAATCCTTTGCATGTTGATCTTGCAACTCAAATGTAACAGCTCAGCCCGCTAGTGATATTGTCCGCTCTGGCCCTCACGGGTTTAAAACACGTCACTAGGGTCTAAGGCTTGTTAACTTATATACCCAGCATCCCTCTTGTGTTTTGCCGATGTGGGACTCTATCTAAAGTTAGGGGTGTTACATACACCCCATCTTACGGACTCAGCGTCCTCGCTGAGGTTTGCCCCACCACATGGGATTTGCCAAGACTCAGCACTGAGGTTTGCCTCGCCTAACCGAAATTTGCCTAAACTCAGTTGAACTCTGACCCACCATCGGCAAGGCTGACATAAGAGTGGCTTTGTTACCATCTGTAACAGCCCAGCCCGCTAGTGATATTGTCAGCTTTGGGTCTAGGCCCTCATGGATTAAAAACGCATCACTAGAGTCTAAGGCTTGTTAACTTATATACCTAGCATCCCTCTTGTGTTTTGCCATTGTGGGACTCTATCTAAAGTCAGAGGTGTTACATCAAAATTGTACCAGACCTAGTTGTGCAAAGGTCAAGGTTGAGGTTAATTTGTTGTCTAAGTTCCGCCGACGAATTAAAATAGTAGAGGAGGAAGATGAGTCTTGGCATGAGGAGTTCAAGTGGATCAAGATTAAGTATGACTGCATGCCAAAGTATTGTAAGACTTGTAAGAAGCAAGGGCACAGTGAGCTTGATTGCTGGGTGATTCTCTTACATCCCGCATTTTCGTACGATAAAGTTTCGTCGTAAGTTAATCGACGCACATTCGGGAATGAAATTATTTTGTGATTATAAGCATTATGCTATTTTAAACAAGTGATGAGTAAATTGGTGAAGGTGAGAGGGTAAGCAAATCGAAGAAAATGAATTTCGTCGAAGTTTGACATTTTGAGATAAAAGATGGCCCGAGCTAAAATACCCGATATTTATGGACTAGTACCATACAAGGTACCACATGGCCATGATAGTGAGGTGTATAAGATAGGCTAAAAATGATCAATATTTTAAGTAATTTGAGATAATTTTTAATTATGCGGGTAATTAGTTAATTACCGGGTAACGGAACATTACCTAATTAACAAATAAGTTGGACAAAGATTAACAATTACCACCCCAAAACGTGGCAGCTAGCCCCCTTTTAAAGAAATGACTAAGAATCATTTCTTGATCAGGTGGCATAATATTACACATTCACTCCATTCTTACATTTTCCATACTAAGACTACACCATCAGAATATTACTCATTCTTACAACAAAACTCTTTCAACCAAGATTCAACGTTAGTCATTCTCCTAATCTTCAACAAATTTCATTCTCAAACATTACAACCAGAGTGAGACGTTAGCAATATTCTTCTTGCAATCAATTCGTACAAAAGAAAATCCAATGAGAATTTTTAGAGTCTTAGCAACGTAAAAATTTTGCGATTCTAAAGGAGTACGGTACAACCTTTTCCAAGAATATCATACGATTTTCCCTACTCCAGGTATGTTAAGGCTAAACATTTCCTTCATTTTGGCATGACCTCGTAATTACATATGTTTGATAACGAGGCATAAAGAGAAGTCCATACTCCCGAATTTATATACATTATCCTAGTCTTCTAAGTTACAGTATTATCCTTTATCGGGACTTTATATTCATTTGAGTATTTCCTTCTTCCAGTCAAGGGAGCAGAGAGCCTATATATACAGTATTACATTATTTTCATTACCATCGGGCTATAATCGATGGGCAGGCCCCTATTGGGCAACCTCTGATCAGATGGTAAGTTATATACCGAGCCTACTGTGGCCGAGCGCCTATGAGCGAGCCTAGTAGGTCGAGATACCGAGCCTAGTATGGTCGAGCGCCTACGAGCGAGCCTACTACAACAGATTAGTTATATATATATACCGAGCCTTATAAGGCCGAACAACTATTTTACTAACTATATTGAAAGAGTTGAGTCAGTATCAGCAGGTAAGTATATCTTCAGATTATCTTTGACTTCCAGCTACTTTTAGTTATTATATTATCAGTTCAGTTTCAGCTTTCAGTATAGTGCCTTACATACTCGGTACATTATTTCGTACCGACATCCTTTTTTCTGGGGGCACTGTATTTCACACGTGCAGGTTCAAACAGACAAACGGGTAGACCTCCTTATTAGGTGTTGCCCAAGTCCAGCTTGATCGGTAAGCTCCATACCCTTCGGAGTTGCCGGGTCTAGAGCTTTACGTACATATTTGTGTGTGTGTGTGTGTATATATATATATATATATATGTTATGAGTAGGTCGGAGCCTTGTTCCAATCATAGTATATCCATCAGTAGAGGCTTGTAGATATATCCTGTCAGTTAATGCAGTATGTTGGGCTTGTAGGCCTTTTATGTACATTTTGTTGGATTGTTACCTGTAGTAGTTATGACGGCCTTGTCGGCCCAGCTTTATATTGATATTTAGTCAGTATTCGCAATTGTCTTGCAATGTGGCCCATGGCCAAAGTATGCCATTATATGTTCAGAGTCCCTTAGTCAAGTTGGTACTCGAGGATAGGTGAGGCACCGAGTGCCGGTCTCGCCCCCAGGTTCGGGGCGTGACAAAAGTGGTATCAGAGTAATTCGGTCCTAGGGAGTCTATAAGCCATGTCTAGTAGAGTCTTTTTTATGGGTGTGTCATGCCCCACACTTATAAGCATGAGGCTACAGGGCATTTAAGACTGTCACTCTTTCTTCTTACTCTAGATCCTATGATAGAGCTCAGTTGTAAGAAATCAATTTCTTAAACTCTATCTTATTCATAATACGACGATACCTACATCCAGAAAGATGGTTGGTAGAGATATAGTTGTGGAAGAGTTGAGTTAGAGGAACTCGAGTTTTCATCATTCCTATGATGGATAAATGTGAGGTCTTCAGCAGAACATGTGTGTACCTTACGTGTAAGCTTCTTGATAAGAATCCTTAAGGCAAGAATATCTATCCACCTCTATGGTGAAAGGAAATGAAGGTTCAAAAGATAGATACAAGCTTCAACAAGTAAAATGAGCAAGATGAGAAGGGTACGAGGTACCCAGTTAATGAAGATTATCAGTATTTTGAACTCCGGCAGAAAGTATAAGCATTGTGACTTACCTTCAACAGTAAAGGACGTATGTAGAATTGGCCACACCCATCTCAGTTATACCTTATTAGGGGCTAATATGTGTAGTTTAAGAAAAGGATTCGAGTAACCCAAAATGGTAAATGGATATGGATTGTTTGGGTTAGTTGACATTTCTGAAGGATATTACAAAAGTGCTAATAGATCTCCTTGTGCGGCACCCAGATGGTGCACTATAGAATATTACAATGAGATGCAAATAATGCACAAAAAAAATCAATCAAAAAAATCAGAAGATAGGCACGGAAAGCCTAGAAGGGATAAATATTACCTTAGTGTGGCTCGCGTCCTGGTAGAGTGAGAACGTTAAGCAACCCCAAGAGCCACTGGATGGAGCAAGGGGAGTTAAAAGCAAAGGGAATACAGTCAAAACTTCAGTTCAGAAGCAACCATACAAGCATATAAGTATGGAGGTAAGTAACTAAGGAATTTTATATGTGAGTACAAACACCAAAAATTCCGTCGAGTATACGATGTAATAGCTCGCAACCTTGCAAGAATCAGAGGTCCCTCCCTAAATACTACAATGAAAGACTAGCGAAGAAAATAAGGAAGAAGGCTTTAACCTAAGCACAGTCACCTAAAGAGGAAATTGTCATGTAACAACGGTCTCACAACAACATTGTATGCACTCCATCAGTAAGTGGCACCTATCGTTGTTAATGAATGGGAAGGGGGGGGGAAAAAAATATATATATATATATATCAAAATCAAAAGGTATTTTTTAAGATCATATGGGTTGTATAGAATTCCAATATGTGTGGGCACTAAAATAAGCTAAGTATGCACGCAAGGGTAGAATGACCAGGAAAAACAATTGCTTGCATTTAAAGAAAGTTGAGAAGGAATGAAAGGAATTATTCAATAGAGAATGTACCTAAGATTTTGGAGTATTATCCATGTGGCATATATGTTGACAATCATACAGTCGTAGAAGATTCCGGTATAGGTTAAAAGAGAGAATTGAGCCTAGGTCATAGACAAAAGATTGAATTATTATAAGATTGTATCATGGATATTCCATAGCGTCCATGAAGGGCTAAAGTAATAACTACTTCCATGAGCTGCAGATCGGAAGATAGCTTAAGCCTACATAAAGGTAGATCAAAAGGAAGAGGAAACTAAAGAATTATACCAACGAAGTAAATCAGGAGTTTGATTATTGGACCTAGAAAATTATAGAAATTGCGCTATAAGATTGTAGCATAATCACTCTTAATATCAGAGGTGCAAGAGAGATAATGCAACAACCATATTCAACAATGGCTCTATATGGAAGCCAGTTAGAAGAAGTACCAACCTTATAAGAATTCGGTATGAAGCTCTCATCGGATTGTGTATACACTAAAGGTGCAAGTATTATAATAGAGCTTTAAGTTGTGAATGTGGATTTTACCTATGTGGAAAGGAGGTCATGAAAAAAATAGAAGATGTGATGCGAGATTTTAAGGTGAGTAAGGTAAAAGTGAACAACATACGAGATACTCAGATGCAGAAGGTTGGGAATAGTCCATACTTCGGATAGAAGGCTAGAACCACGGGGATTCAATATCTAGGAATGATAGCGGCATCGCCAGTGGCATATCTTATAGCCTATGGTTTCTAGGTATCGAGAGGTCTAGTTAAGAAAGTAAAAGAAGAGCTAGAGACGATGTGATGTCTCACTTGATGTTCCAGAATAACACAAGAAAATCTATGGTGCAAGGAAGTTGAAGGAAGCCTGTGAGTAGTATAAATGGATATGTATGGGTCGCAAGCTAAAATATGGCAGAGCGACAAGATTGTAAGAAGACAGGAGTAAGGATAAGAAAGGGCGAGTGAGAAGGTGACGAGAATGGATAAGCCCTTGGGATTAAGCCCACTAAAATGAGAGAGATGATGGGTGCCTGAATAAGCTCAAATGAGTATATTGCCTTACATACTCGGTACATTATTTCGTACTGACGTCCCTTTTTCTGGGGAAGCTGCATTTCATGCGTGCAGGTTCAGACAGACATACGGGTAGACCTCCTTATTAGGTGTTTCCCAACCATCTTGATCGGTAAGCTCCATACCCTTCGTAGTTGCCAAGTCTAGAGCTTTATATATATATATATATATATATATATATATACATGTTATGAGTAGGTGGAGCTTTGTTCTGATCACAGTATACCCATCAGTAGAGGCTTGTAGACATATCATGTCAGTTAATACAGTATGTTGGGCTTGTAGGCCTTTTATGTACATTTTGTTGGATTGTTAGCTGTAGTAGTTATGACGGCCTTGTCGGCCCAGCTTTATATTGATATTTAGTCAGTATTCGCAATTGTCTTGAAATGTGGCCCATGGCCAAAGTATGACATTATATGTTCAGATTCCCTTAGTCGCACGTTGGTACTTGAGGATAGGTGAGGCACCGAGTGCCGATTGTCACACCTCCTTTTTCACCCCCAGGAAATAAAGGGTAATAAGGGAATTTTTCCACTATAAGTGACATTATTCGGATTTGGGATTTATTTTAGTTTTCAGAGTCACCACCCAAATTTTTGACGATGTTCCGAGACACCATTTCATTTTAAAAATCCCAAACCGAGGAATTTTGACTCAGTTTTAATCTGTCTACGAACCAGAAATCCGAGTAAGGAATTCTGTTAACCCGGGAGAAGGTGTTAGGTATTTTCAAGTTCCGTGGTTCTAGCACGATTGCTTAACTAATAATATTTGGCCTAAATTATTTGGTTATTTACATGTTTTAGCCTATTGTGCATTTAGCCCCTTTAATTTTTAACCACTTTTAATGTTTATGGATTTATCTTGAAAAACAAGTCACGATGGCGTGCACTTGTTGTTTTTGGACACATCATAACCGCGCCATATGAAATGCACCCACGATTACAACATGCGATTTTATTATGATTAATATTGCTTGTTCGAAGTTGCGTGACCACATACCTCGGTTTATTTTTGGTATCGTAATTATGTCACGCGAACGCTTAAGCAATTCTACACACACTAACATGAATAAATCAGTCACCAACTAATTCACATAATTAATCCATCTTACTTTAAAATGCTGAAAGTATGTACAATAGACATCACTTCTGCACTCTAAACTTCCATTTCTAAAATTGAATCATGTTACAACAAATAGTAATTCCTCACGTTTCAACTCTAATTTGGTTTCATCACCTAATCTTCAGATTAATTAACATCAGTAACAAACAATTTCGAACCTAGATTTTCATACTTGGTCTAAGACCTTAGCATCTCTAGTAAGATGAAAGTAATGATCCTCTAATTACTACTATAAATTATCTTAGATCAAAACACATATCATCTTGGATACAACTGAAGGTAAATCTCCATTTTCAAACTTAAACACAATTATAACTATGCGCAGGCTATATTCGAATCAGTTTGTCCAAAATAAATTACATTACAAGAGGATATTCATGAGAGCGTGAGGGATTAAATATGCCTTCAAGCATTACAATCCACTTTAACAGGGAAACTCATAAACCAAAACTCAACTTCAAAACAACGACCATACCATCATGAAAACTTCATTTTTCATTTCATAAGTTCATAAGAGGTAGACAATATACCTGGGAATGATGAATACAAAGGAAAGATTAGAGCTCAATAAAGCTGAAACTCTGGGTAGAAAAATCAGCTACAGAGCAGTCAACAAACAACCAAAATGCCAAAAACATAACAGCTTCAAATATGCACCCAGAAAACTCTAAAAGGGATTCGAAATGCTGGAAACAAACCCCCTCTTTTAAAGTTTTCTTGATAACTTTTCTTCAGATTCATAAACTTTTGCAAATGTTCTTCTATTGAAGAATAAGAATGAAGATGAGAGGGACTTTCTGAAAAATTACCGTGAATTAGTGTGTGTGTTAAGGGTAAGAGAGAGTGAGGAAGATGGTGGAGCTTCTCGATTTTTCTCTAAAGGGAGGGGGAAGTCGACGGATCTGTGTGTGAATATGTAAGGGGGAGTAGATGGGTTTGATTTGGAAGGGGGAGTCCGTTATTTTTTTAAGAAGGAGATGGATCAGCCATGGAGGAAAACGGCGGATGAGGTCTCTGATTTTAGGTCTAGGTTTAATTTTAGGAAAGTGGGGGTTTTAAAGAGGGGTTAGGCCAATCCGGGTCATGGGCTGGGGAGTTTGGGGCGAAAGTTGGGATACCGGGCTACTGATTTTGGCCCAATTTGGACACCCCTCTTTTCTCATTCTTTTAGCCACTTTATGCTCAAATTTTAATTTAAATCTATTTTTTTGGGCTAGCCTATTTATTTATTTTATCTAATGATGGACTAATTCAACTAATTAATTAGTTAACCTACGAATGCAATTTTGATTTTTAGAAGATGCATTTAACAATGTAACTAAATCCTATAAATGCAGTTTAAAATCTAACATGCTATGAAATCAAGGTTCGAACATTTTTTATGGGGTTTTTATGATTTTTAAAGCTATTAAACATGCATGAAATGCAACTAAATAAAGAAAATTTCCTAAAAATTATTTTTTTGATTATTTTTAGGATTAATTTCCATGCGGGCAATAATTGGGTGTTCACACCGATCTCGCCCCAAGGTTCAGGGCGTGACAGATTCATCCTGAGCTACACAAAGGTATGATGAAGTTGTAGAGGATCAAGGTACTAGAAGGAGGTAGTTGGCACAACAGCTGCCTCATCTAAGGTTCTCTCGAGTGGTAAGGTACTAGGCAAGCTAAATTCAAATACCAAACATGAGTGAATGCAAAGAAGGAAGAATAAGTACCAACGAGATAATATAGTCCATATCATTGAAACAACAAAGGAGCAGGAAGTTGACAATGTGAAGGGGAAGAACAATGTTGAGGCATTAGCTACAAAGAACAAACTTGATGCACTTGAAGTTTAAATTAATCCACCAGTTCTACAAATTATGAGTGGCAAAGAAGATGGTTCAGTTAAGGAAAAGGAGAAGCATCAAAAATTAAATGAATCCAACAAAGAGAAGGAGAAGAAGAAGAAACTGGAGAATTCACAAAATCCAGTCCAAATCCTAAAGGAACTGGGAGTTCTACTGTAGCGCCAAGAGAGGGTAACCCTAATCCTATGACTGGGTGAAAAGAAGGCCTGAGTTCCCAAAGAGGCACTTAAGGTGACAAGTCAAGAAGTGTCTTCACAAACGATAGGAGGTTACTCAAAGGGAATTGAAACAACTAGAACAACAAATGATGGTAAGGAATTTTGGAGTGATGAAGTCAAGCTTATGAAGGATAATTATTAAGATAACCTAGGAGACAATTCCAACAATCAAAGGGAGGACGAGCAGGAAAAGCTGGTAGTTTCAAATCAGGAAGATGCTACAGTAAGCCCTAGCCTAAAAACTAGGGTTGAAGGTGATCATGCTTCTAATGAACAACAGGCTAAAGTACCATTTGAATTAGATAAAGGAACATCAAAGGAAGCTACAAAATCTAGGGGAAAGGTGCAACAACCTCAGCTAAGAAGCAGGGCAATGGAACAGTAAACCCTAGGGCATCTGGAAGGATTTTTCTATTGTTGAAGGTGTTTTGGTGGATTTTTTAGCTAGGGAGGAAGGTGGTGATGTTAAGGTAGGTATATTACATGATACATTGATTCCTATTCATCAAACAGTTGGTGGCAAGGCTTTTGGTCCCAATGAAACAATAATTTCTACAGAAATGGCTGCAGTAAACCCTAGCTTGGAATCCATCTATGCTTTGCAATTTGAGATGATGCAAGATTCTGTGGGATCTAGAAAACAGAATACTATGGTGATGAAGGAGAAAAATGGAGAACAACACCAGCATGCCATTGTACCACAAGCAGCAGGTGCTATTGAGCCACGTCCTAGGATATGTGCTTCTGGAACTTACCAACCAATGCAACTTCAACATAATGTACCTTTGAAGACACCAATATAAGTATTACATGATCTTCTAACACATAATGTTGCTACGGTGGAGATTCAGCAGTCCATGATTGAACAAGAGTAATTTGAGGAAGAAGGTGATGACGAATCAATAGTTCAAAATTTCAAAGCAGTAGCAAGAGAAGTCGATTTATCACATAGGGCTGGTGATAAGAGTGGAAGAAGGGAAATAAACAAGGTCAAAACAAAGAGATTCCTCAACCTAAAAACGTTTTTCCCAAAAGGTCAATTTGACAAACGAAATGATGATCAAAACACTGATTTGGAACATAAGGTCTTTGAACACACAACATGCCTTTCCTAGGGTCATTAACATGCAAAGAGATCATAGTTTCTTTTTCATTGCATTGATGGAACCATTTCAGAATCAAAGGCACATCCAAAGGTATAGAAGAAGGTTGAACATGGAGGCTACCTTTTCAAATAGTAATGGGAAGATCTGGCTATTTTTGGATGCTAATGTGGAATGGGAATTGATCATGGAAACTGCACAACATGTGATTGTTAAGGTGTTTTATCATGACATTGGCCAACATGTTATGATGACCTTTGTGTATGCAAAATGCTTAGCTCTGGAGAGGCTAGAATTGTGGGATAACTTGTACTATCTTGCAAGTGATATGGAGATGCCATGGATGGTTGGGGGAGACTTCAACGTGATACTTAATGAAGATGAAAATATTGGTGGTCGTCCATTGTATCCTTAGAATATGAAGACTTTGCCTTTTGTGTTAATTCCAGTGGATTGTTTGATTTAGGCTACAAAGGGAGTCCTTTTACTTGGTGGAATGGAAGGCCTTATGGTGAGTGTATCTTCAAGAGACTGCATAGGATTTTTGTGAATTTTCCTTTCCAGAATTTCCCTACTATTGAGGTTGAACATTTGATAAGAACTGGCTCTGATCATGCTCTATTGTTCTTGAGTTGTGGAGAACAGGCTGCAAACTGTGAGAAACCATTTAGATTCTTCAACTTTTGGACCAAACATGAGACTTTTAAAGAAGTGGTGAGACAGAATTGGAAAGCACACTTCATTGGGGTCCCTTTCCTTATGTTCAAGCACAAATTGAAGAATGTAGAAGTTGCACTGTCCAAATGGAGTAAATCCACTTATGGAGACATCTTCAAGCAGTTGGAAGTCTTGGAAGATATTGTAAAGGTGAAAGAGATGTTGTTTGACGAAGAACCAACAATTGATAATAGGATTGTGCTACAAAAGTCCCAGGTAGAACTGATGAAGTACATGAGTATTGAGGATCAATATTGGAAGCAGAAAGCTGAGATGACTTGGTTTACTGAGGGAGGTAGAAATACTAGCTTTTTTCACAATCATATGAATGGAAAAAAGGAAGAAGCTGCTACTGAAGAGGATCCAAAATAGAGGAGGAATCTGGATAGAGGGACATAATCAATTGGCTGATGCCGCAGTGGAATTCTACAAATATCAGTTCACAAAGAAGCTGATCACACAGATTTTTCAATGCTTGAAAATATGCCTACTATGGTGACTGATGAACAAAATCTGGAGCTATATAGATACCATGATCTTGATGAGGTCAAGGGTGTAGTGATTGAGCTTAATGGGGATAATGCAAGTGGTCGTGATGGATTCATTAGAACATTTTATCAAGAATGTTGGGATATATTTGGTTATGATATTTACAACATGATACTGCATTTCTATGGAGGTGCTACATTGCCTGAGCCCACCACACACACCAACTTGGTACTATTGCTTAACAAAACCTATGGTGCAAACTTTCTCTAACCTTAGACTCATAAGTTTGAGCAACTTCATTAACAAGGTGATTTCCAGGGTGATACGATAGATTGGAGAAGTTGTTACTGATAAGTAGGTATTTTTACCGCTTATTTGTTCTCTTTGACTTGTGGTTTAGCTCAAAAATGCTTAAAGGTATTCCCGAGAACTAATAAAATGTGCTTTCTTGCAGGAATATTGGGAAACGAGCCAAAGAAGCGAAAATCAACTCAAAAAGGAGTCAAAATTGGACAAGGACCAAAACAAGGCAAAAAGGCCTACAGTGCGGACCGCACAATACTGTGTGCGACCGTAAACAATGAAGAAGCATTGTTAGATTTCCTTCAGAGAATGGGGGCTGCACAATTATTGTGCGGTCGTAGAAGAGGAGATTCAGAGAGTATGATTTTAGGCAATCTGAAGATATGCGGACCACATTATTATTGTGCGGCCGCAGGAGCCAAAGTGCATCCGCACTCAAAAATGTGCGGTTCGCAAAGGAAGGTCCAGCCCTAGTGCAATCTCAAGTGTGCGTCCGCACTCAGAAATGTGCGGTCCCCACAATTAGATGAAGTGCGGACGCATCCCGCATCCCGCATCCCGCTTTTATGCGACCGCAGAAAGCTCAGTTGACCAGTCAAGCTCAAAGTGCGGACCGCACACAGAATTGTGCGACCGCACAACCTTCGCAGGGGCATTTTTGTTAGATATTTTCAGCTTAGTATAAATAGAACGTTTTGTCATATTTAGGTCAAGGTGTGTAAGTGAGGAGCACCTGAGCCATTTTTCTTTACTGTATTGGGTAATATTGTACTAGATTAGCTTATAAACATTAGATTTGTTTTCCTTAATCAATTATTATGCATTCTATTTTAGTATTTTCTTTAATTTCTTCATTTTTCATGAGTAGGTAAACCCTTAGCTAGGGTTGTGACCCAACCCTAGTATGGGTACTTAATGGGTTATTGATTTAGGGCTTATTTATGCTTGGGTATATGATATTTAGCCTTGTTCTTGAGAAAGCCAAATCGGGCAAAGTCACTCAAACTACCGAGAGGTATAAAGTCAGTAATTGAGTGTGATTGCTATATTGTATCACGATCAACCAAACATGCCCTAAAGCTCTAAATCCATTAGGTAACCAATAGGCGGAAGTCACAACCCTAGATCTTCTCTAACTTGAAAAACAACTAAAACAGAAATATTATCTCTAACTTTACTATTGCAATCAATAGAGTAAAAATTAGAAGTAGAAACAACAATTGTTAATGTGGAAGTGTAATTTAGGACATATCATACATTCACACTAGGTGTATACCTAATCCAAAATCTAGCTCCCTGAGGATTCGACCTTGACTTGCGTTGGGGTTTTATTAATGCTTCGACCGCCTCACAACCTATATTTGTGGTGTGAGTTTGGGCGAGACCCATTTTTGGTGTCATTGCCGGGGAGTTAAACGGATTCAACTATATATCTAGGTTTTTTGGTGATTTGTCTTCTTTTCCTTCCGAGTCACTAATTTTCTTTTTGAATTTCTTATAGATACGAGAATGACTCTCAACAATGAGCCCTTCGGGAACGATGATCAAGGAGATGAGGTTCATCCCGAACTTCAAGTAAATAGGCGAGGCCGACCGCCTCATGACATCATTCCCAACCCTCCCCCACCTCCACCAAGAGAGGTAGCACATCGGGTGTTGCCGAACGAGGGTTATGCTAGTGCTATAGTCCCACCCCGTATTAGGGCGGGCAACTTCCAAATCACCAACGTGATGCTTACACTACTTGAGCAATGGGGATTCTTCACCGGGGCTCCAAGCCAAAATGCTTACAAGCATCTCAAGGGGTTCGTCGATACTTGTTGGGGGAGCAAGCAAACAAATGTTTCCGAGGATGCACTGCGTTTGAGGATATTTCCCTTTTCTCTTCAGGGAAATGCATTGGACTGGTTAGAGAGATTACCCAATCATTCCATACATACATGGGATGAGTTGTCCAAAATATTCGTTGCCAAATTCTTCTCTCCGGGGAACATGGCTACAATATGGGATGAAATTCTAGCGTTCAAGCAAGATCCCAATACGCCATTGCACGAGATTTGGGAAAGATATCGTACCATGGTAAAGGAATGCCCGAATAATGATATGACCAAGGCCATGATCCAACAAACCTTCTACAGGGGGGATCAACACAACAAATCAATGTATGGTAAATCAACTCGCCGGCGGGAACTTCATGACCACGCCTTAATGCGAAGCTTGTGAAATTTTGGATGAGATGGCGGATACCTCGTCGGCATGGCAAAGTAGGGCCAATGTTCCGCAAGGTGACCCAAATGTCATTCATGTACACAAGGAGCTACATGATCATGGGCAAGCTATTACCAAGTTGACAACCATAATGAACCAATTGTCCAAAGCTCGGCTTCAACAAGTTCAAGGACCGAAACAAGTGAATGCGATGGAAGGTGTGAATATGATGATGAACAAGAGATGGCAAAGAGGTCAACAACTGTAAAATCGTCCGGAACAATTTGTGCAAGATGATAGTGGGTATGACCAAAGTGATTCGTACAATGAGCAAAAATAAGAAGTGCAATATGTCAACAATTATCAAGGTCAAAGAAATAATGCTCAAGGACAAAATCAACAACAATGGAGATCACAAGAAAATCAAGAAATTGGAACAACCAAGGTTACCAAGGCAATTGGAATGGTGGTAACAACAATCAAGGTAGTTGGGGAAATAACAATAATCAAGGCAATTGGAGTAATCAAGGTAACCAAGGCTATTGGGGAGGCAACAATCAAAGCAATTGGGGAGGCAACAACCAAGGGGGTTTCGTAAAGGATAGTGAGGCCCTTAGTAAACAGTTTTCTTCCATGTCATCACATGATAGTGCTGACCTTTATCCTACCCAAATAACAGAGGGTTTAGTGTAATAGCAATTCGGAGTGAAAATTCCCGACTCGGTGCAGAACACACACACATACTGGTCTACCAATAACTCTAAGTCAACTCTGGTCTCCGAAAGTTTATAATGACTGAATCATGGCATATACTAACACCTGACTAGCTTTGCTCGCATCCTCATAGTCCACAACCACCAAAACGAATCTGTTTATTAGAACTCTTAGTCTCAAAGTCCATGAAGCGCACAAATTACTATATTTGATCCCAACTCCACCACTCGAATATATAACATGTCTCTAATACTCAATCATTCCACACGGGATACCCCCATAATTCCTCTGTGTCACCAGAAACGGAGGACTTCATTCAGTGACCCCGCGATCGCCCTCTGAACGATCAGAATAAGGTAAAGCTTGAAGATAAGTTTTGTACTCAATTAATTTCTCAGTCCCTCTAGTCGGGTGGGCGCCGGCCGATTTTTCGACCAGATCCCCCTAAAATCCGTACGTGCGGGTCTCCCCGCATACGGCTCTGCTGCATGACAGAGTGATCTTTCCCTCTTATGAAAGTCGGTATCTCACTTTCGAAAGAGAGTCTCGACGTAGCGGTGTAGACCTAGCTCCATAGCTGGGCTAGTCACTGGCTAGAGGGCGACCGACCTACCAGACCGGAGGCAGCCGAGAATGTTATGTAAAAAGGACCAAGGAGGATCCTATCCTAAAGGAGAAGGAGGAGGAGTAGGAAAGGAGAATCAACAAGATAGGATGCTCTGTCTCAACTAACAAGAGTAGGAAGATTCCAGCTTTGAATCGTGTGTTTGACGGTGATCATTTCTGCCACGTCGTAACAGTCTTTAGTGCTTTCTGTTTCAATGGTTTGGAACCCTTCTTACTTTTTTTATTATATCGGGGAATTTTTTCTCTTGGTCCGCTAACTCCATAAAGGGCAATGTGTTCCAAAGAAAGGGGGCATGACTTTGATACCAAATGACAAGAATGAATTGATCCCCACAAGAACAGTCACAGGGTGGAGAGTGTGCAGGGACTATAAGAAGCTCAACAAAGTCACTCGGAAAGATCATTTTCCGCTTCCATTTCTTGATCAAATATTGGATAGGTTGGTCGGACGTGCTTTTTATTGCTTCCTTGATGGATACTCTGGCTACAATCAGATTCTTATTTCTCCCGATGACCAAGAGAAGACCACTTTCACTTGTCCCTATGGTACTTTCGTATTCTCGCGAATGCCATTTGGGTTATGGAATGCACATGCGACTTTTCAACGGTGTATGATAGCCATCTTCACTGATATGGTGGAGGACTTTCTTGAGGTTTTCCTGGATGATTTTTTCGTGGTTGGAAATTCTTTTGAAGAGTGCCTGGACAAGGTATTGGCAAGATGTGAGGGAACAAACTTGGTTTTGAATTGGGAGAAATGTCACTTCATGGTCTAGGAAGTCATTGTACTTGGCCACAAAATCTCAAAGCATGGTATTGGGGTTGATAAAGCCAAAGTTGAAGTGATATCCAAACTACCCCCCTGCATCCGTGAAGGGAGTGAGGAGCTTCTTGGTTCGGGGAGAAGGTGTTAGGCATTACCCGAGTCCTGTAACTAATACGGTTGGTTACATGATCAAGTTGGCTTTTAAGATTTCAAATTGAGGTAAAAATACACAAAAATGAAAAAGACACAAAAGGCTCGAGGTCGTCCCCACCTAATAAAAAAGTAAAAATAAAAATGAAAATCTTATTCTATGGTTCCTCAAATTATTCCATCGTTGGCCTCAAATTCCATTATTTCGGGGCATATCCCGGATAAAAATATATACAATCTTCGAAACATTCCCCGAAATATAAATTAAAGGAGACAACCTCTTACCTTAGCAAAATAAAAAAAAGCGACCTAAGCTTGCCTACCCGAGTGTGGTCGGCCTAGCATGTTGTACTTTAAACAATATAAAGCAAAATAAAGTACCAAACAAAAGTAATAAAGCAACGATAAAAGAAAGGTCAAATATAATAATGATACCCAAACCCAAGCCATATATGAACTTTGTCAATCCATATTTATGTCATATTCAAATTCTTTTAAAAATTACCAAACCCCAAGCCCCACACATTACTTGTAATACTACTCAAATCATCAATAAATCTATTTAACATGTTCGTTAGATTCTCCTGTTGTTAAATTATTAACACTAATACCTTGAAACTTCTACCTCTTAACGAAAGCATTGCAACAGGCTTGAAATCTCATTTTAGCTATTTAACGTTTATGCAACGAAACAGAACTAAATAACATAAAAAATATTCAAGAACAAAAAGTCATCCAATTAAAGACAAGGGGGAAAGAGAGGGGGGCAAGAATTGAACCTTTTATTGATGAATCCAAAATAGAACCTCAGAAGACAAACCGGAAAACGACCACAACCGGAACCGGGACTCGAACGTCTTCAACACCCAATTCTTTATCTTGAAAACGATCAGTACAATAGGAGATCTACAAATCTTCAAAGGATATACGACTAGGTTGGCGGAAACTCGTGGAGGCTTCAATGGAGGGAGTGAGTGATCTGAATCACGTTTGCCGGCGTTAGAGATGGAGGAGTCGTCGGCAGAGATGAGGGATGGGTGATGGTCGTTGTGGTGCCGCTGGAGATGGGGGAGGCTGCTGGTGGGTTTGAAGAAGATGGTCGTGTGCGGCGGCGGTGAGCAACTGGGCGGCGGAGGGGCGTGAGGGGAGGAGGTCCGGCGGCTAGCGTGTTGTTGGTGGCCGGAGTTAGAGGAGGCGGCTGCTAGGTGGGGTTTTCCGGCGGGTCTCGACGGTTGCTTGGCGGCTGGAGTGGTTTGAAGGGAATGGGACGGCTGCCTCTCCGGCGGGTTTGGGGTTGGCAGCCGGCGGGTTCTGGGGTAGAGGAGATAGGGCGGCGGTAGGGCGGTCTTGACTGAAGGTCTTTTTGTGTTAGGGTGTTATGGTCTGTTTTTTGTTGTTTTTTCTAGGGTTTCCTAAGGTTAAGGTGCTGATGGGGTGAAGGGCTTTTGGGGTTAAGTTTTAAAATGGGCCTAAAAATGAATATTTTTGTTCCTATACCATATAGGAAACTATATTATTAAATATGTTCATGATTTGAAAATTACCCGTCCTGTTAATAGTTTTTTTATAAAACAGATACAATGCATTAAATACAGAATCTTAGTAGTTATAATCTTCCTATTTAGGCGCTAAAATTAAGGAAGTAAATATTCTTTCAGATATTTCATTAAATAAGGAATCATTGTAGTATTAAAATTCCTTATTTAGGTGCGCTAATATTGGGGAATTAAAGATTCTTTCAGAAATTTTCAAACGCAAATCACGCTGTATTAATTTTCGTCTCTTTCTATTCAATGTACCCAGTTTGTAGATATTTTGTAGATAAATTGTAGATTATTTGTATTTTGATTGTAGATGCTTTGTTTTTTGTTTTCACAAATTAAAAATGACTAAAACTTCTACAAATCTTCTGCAAAAAACGCAATTATGTCGAAAATCCCAATTAAACTACAATCGAATGAGAATTGGGTGATACGATATTGAGATCTGTTTGACTTTGTAGTTTATTTTTAGTTTTTTTGTAGAATTTTTGTAGATGAATAGAAAATTTTGTAGTTATATTAAATGTAGTTATTATGATGTTTAGAATACAATTTGTCTACAAAAAAACTATACATTAACTACATTCTGGACACAATCTACAATTAAACTACAATTTAACTACAATTTATCTACAATTTCTGTAATATTTCTTCTTCTTCTTCTTCTTCTTCGAGATTCAATCTGAAAATCAGTCAAAACCAAGTCCCATCTTCACCAAAAACCCTAGTGGCTAACTTTCCATAGTGGCTAACTTTTCATTATATAAATATTGTTTGTATGGCTTCACAGGAGTGTTGCATATCCCTCTATAAATATTTGGATGGAGTAGAGCTATGTGTTCTTCCCTGCAACCATCATTTCCACCATGAATGCATTAGCAAATGGCTAAGGATAAACGCCACCTGCCCACTCTGCAAANACAAATTATGGGGAGAGAGAAACAGGGGATATATGGACACCTTTAATTAAGGAGTAAAAATATGCCCATTAATTATACCCCTTTAATTAAGGAGTAAAAACTGTCCATTAATTATAATCCTAAATTAATTATGGTATAGATTTGGTAATTTGGTATACTAAATATAATTAAATCAAACCTTAAACATGGAGGGTGATAAGGTTTCATATATGGTATAGGAATGTAATAATTTCTTTTTTTATCTCAAATTTGATTTATTTCTTATTGAATAAAAATATTATCCACATATACTAATTAATCCTAATTAAGTAGAAATAACTATTAAAATAAAATTAACCGTTAAAACAAACTATTTTTGGTATTTTTCAAAGATCATATTAAAATAAAAATAGGTTCAAAGTAATATATCCTTCTAAAAATACCTAATACGAGAATTAAATAGAGAAATATGGAACTATTTTTGTAATTTTCAATTTGTGTGCTTAATATAAAGTAAAAGAGTCAAAACTAGTAAAAATAGTGATATTAGGCCTAAACTAAATATTTAAACGCTAAAATGTATATATATATATATATATATATATATATATATATATATATATGTATGTATGTATATATGTGTGTATATGGTATATGGAAAAAGGTTACGGCGTTATATACGCACCACCACCTGATCAGCAGGTATACGTTGATGATTTTGCCCACAATGGCCGAGATGATATGATGGGATGCCCTCAGAGGCTTGAAGATGTTATGAATACATGTACCTATGCACAACATGACATTCATACACATATGCATGACAGTAGAAGTATTTCATGATTTACACAATTATCTAGACTTACAGGTTTAGTCATTTACTCGAGGTTTCTGTCATGACTATTATTTACTGATTTTCATTCCTTACATACTCGGTACATTATCTGTACTAACGTCCCTTTTTCCCCAGCGACACTGCGTTTCATGCCCTCAGGTCCCGATAGACAGGTCGAGAGTCCTCTAAGTAGGCTATCAACTCCGCGGAAGATTCCATTTGCTCCGGAGTTGCTTGTTGGGTCAGTATGATTTAGACGTGTATTGTTTGGTATGGAAAGGCCCTGTCCTAACCTTTATCTGTCTACAAGCCTCTAAGGATACATAATTGTCATAAATGTCGGGACAGAGCCCCGTCATACCAAATAATACACATCTAAATCATACTAACCAAACAAGCAACTCCGGAGCAAATGAAGTGCACCAATATCTTCCACTGAACTGATCGCCTACTTGGAGGTCTCTCGGACTGTCTATCGGAACCTGCAGGCATGAAATACAGCTTCCTCAGGCAAAAGGGACGTCAATACGAATAATGTACCGAGTATGTAAGGCACATAAATAAGTACATAACAGGCATGGAAGAAATATAGAGTACATGACTCAACCTGTAAGTTTGGATAATTCTGTAAATAATGAAATAATTATAGTGTCATGCTTATGCGTATGAATGTCATGCCGCGCATAGGTACATGTTTTATAACATCATCAGGCCTCTAAGGGCATCCCGTCATTTTATCTCGGCCTTTGTTTAAAAAATCATCAACGTATACCAGCTAATCAGGTGGTGGTGCGTATATAACGCCATAACCTTTCCCATATCTCATATACATATATATATATATATATATATATATATATATGTGCGTATATAATGCCATATGGTCATGGGTCAATGTGCATGTATAAATGCATGAAATGCATATGAATCTCTCGGTACGTCATAAGACCATTCTGTCTCTGATTAATACCATGAAATAAATTTTACCAACTTACATATTCTTGAGACCAATGAACAGATGATAAAATAATAAGACATATGGGAATTCAAGAACATAGACATCTCTAATACTTCTATGAATAGATTCATTTATGGAATTTGTGCATTTGCTCATTTCATTCGTGTCGTATAAAGGTTTCATTTCAGGTTAAGCAGGGGATCAAGACTCTAATGCTTTCATTCCTTCACCTAACGGACTAATCCCTTATCTAGGATCGTAGATGCTAACGGGGCGGGTATAGCCCGTGTATTGTAAGTGATCTGAACCTGCCCGGAGCGCGAAACGATCCTTTGACAATGGGCTCTGCCCAACACCGTTTTGCGGTTCTAGAGGACCCTGAACAAGAAGAGGCAAAGATGCCAGATCTGGACACTGCTGAACCGGAAGAGATTGCTCAGGATGAGTGTTTGGGTAACAAAGCCGAGGAGGGTGTAGTCAAGGAG
>ML298922.1:0-52333 GCA_005239495.1 Nicotiana undulata
ACTTTCTTACAGAGCTTTATATATATATGGCGTTGATCCGAGCATTTGATTATACCGTTTCTTTCTAGCCTTTACTCATGATTTCTGTTGATTATGACTTGCTTTACTTACTTGTTTCTCTATATCTGTTATTTTGCAAACCTCAGTAGGGCCTCTACCTAACCTCGTCACTACTTGACTAGGGTTAGGCTTGGCACTTACTGGGTACCGAATGTGGAGTACTCACGCCCTTCTGCGCATGTTTTCCCTATGTGCAGATCCAGGTCCTAGTACGCGGTATCTCAGCTAGCCAGCAGCAACAGTATCAGGAGACTCGAGGTATAATATGCGGCGTCCGCAGATCTCAGAGTCCCCTTCCTATCTTGAAGTTGTAGTAATTGTAGATGAAACTATACGCTCTTTTCTTTCCAGTTGTACATATTGAGCAGTAGAGTAGCTTGTGATGTATTGTGATATTCCAGATTCTGGGTAAAGTAATTGTTAATGCCGAGCGGCATCGACTTTATTATGATTTATTTCACTTACTGTTATTTTACTTGTTTTACCTAAATTTCGCTTAAGGAATAAGCTTACCTAGTCGTCTAGACTAGGTACCGTCACGAGACCCAGTCGGAGGGAGAATTGGGTCGTGACATTTACACTTTCCCTAAAAAACTAGGGTTTACAGATTTTCTCTCTTAAATCGATTTCAAATCAATTTGCATGTTTATTTTCCTTTTTTTTTTTTGCTTAAATTATTATGTTTCCTTATATATTTGCTCGATTTTGACTGCTATATAAACCCCTCCCCCATTCCCTTTTGGACAGACCTTTTAATCGCTGAATTTCCACTAAAAAAAGCTAAAGATCTTCACTCTGTTGTTTGCTTATTCTCTTGTTCTACTTTGTCTCTTGGCCGGCTGAAAGCCAAGGCCACCGGAATTCCTATTTTTTCGACCTTCCTTGGGTGTGAGCACTGCCCTGGGTTCCTTGAAGCCCTTGGGAACTTGACACATCTAAGGTCCTGGGTTATACTGTTTTTTTGACGTTCAAAGTGATTCTGTTCTTTTCTTGTTTGGCTATTTGTCAATCAGTAACTGGTGAGTTCTTTAGTCTTTGCAATGTTCATTCTCTTATGTTCCTTATTTGCATATTCATGCCTCTGAAATTGCATAACCTAATGTGTTTCTAGACTATCTCTATGTGTAACTCTGCTTATAATATGAACCTCTCCAGCATTTTCTCATGCTTAAATTGTCCGTTCTAAAATGTATTTGTGTTTAACTTGAGCAATTTAGACTATTTGAAGTTCGTTTAGCTTGATGTATTGGTACTTTCAATGTTACATTGGCTTTATGGCATCATTTTGTTTCCTACCTTGTCCTAGATTCCTCTAATGATTGATTTGTATCTATAACATGTCCTCATCTATGTTAAGGCCCTCATTCTAGCTATGATTTTCTCCTATGATCATTTTATCACTTAATATGTCCTTACCTTGCCCAATTTTGTACCACTAGCAATTACTTGGAACCTTTTAGAATAGTTTCTTAACTTGTGTTTCCCTATAACATTTGATTTCGTTTTGCCTTATTGGTGTGAGTTGCACTGTTTAACCCCTGGTGTTTAGCATAATTTGACCCTTAGGCTTGAACCTGTTAAGTTAATGTTCTATTGTTTGTCTTATTTGGAATAATGGCTTTGCTTATCAATTTTGTAATCCCAGAAGCCATAACCCCCCTTTTACTTCTTGCAAATGTTCCCTGCCCCAATGTGCTAAGTGTGGACTTATGATATTACCCTGTCCCTTTAGTTCGTTTACCCTCTATGTTGATATGTTCATTGTGTGATCACCTTTGCAATGCATGTTTCTAAAAATCCAAATGCACTTCTTCAAACTCTACTATCTGATTACTATTTTTCATTCTCCTAGGTTGTTTACCCTATTGTGAACCTATAATTCTTGGTCGGCTGAAATCCAAGGCCACTAAAGCTTTCTCTATTAACCTCCCTAGTGTGAGTGCTGCTCATGGTCCATTTTGAGAACCTTGTGAACTCTGACACACTAGGACCTGAGGTTCTTTAGACATATTCTCAGTTTTGTCCCTCTTTCTGCCTATTGAATGTGCAAATTAATTTGTGTAAGTGGTTTTTTTCTTGATCCCATGATCAAACCATGGTTGTTGGGTTTGGTTTGAGTTCTACTATGGTTTCTGGGCTGTGTTGAGGTCTGTGTGGAGAAAGAGCTCAGTGGAAGGCCTGGTAGTGCTGGGTATCTTTTGGGCCTGTCTTGGGCCTACTGTTGTCACTTGTACTACTTTATAATTTATTATTGGGTCTGTAACAGTTCTGTAATAACAATTGGGGTAATAGTGAAATTGGAAAATGGGTATCTCCTAACATTTGTATGAAAATGGTAAAAAGCATGTTTATAGGATTTGTGTGATCTATTTGCTATCCGACATGTACATGTGAGTCACTTTGTGCACTGTTAGAAATCATGCCATTAGGGAATCACACACTTACATAATTAGTATACTATCAATGCATAAATGCTTTATAAGTCCTGTGTTTACTGCTATGTGTTGCTAGATAGCATGCTTATAGGAAATGATTGATAATGACTGCTCCTTAATCTGCACCATGTTCGTTGGATATCATGCCTATAGGATTCTAGCTAATTAATTCTCTATTGCAATCTCATTGTCCATCTAGAAAGCATGCCGATAGGAGCTAAATATATAAAATCAGTTCCAACTGTCGATTTTTATAAAGCAAGCTTATAGGAGCTAATTGTATAAGATTAGTTCCAATGCCAAGCTTTAGATACATGCCTATAGGACATCACTATTCGCTTTTCAAACGTTGTTTTATTTTTCATCCACGCGACTATTAGGAAGCGTAATAATTTTGATCACTTCTAATGAGTTTCACTCTACCTTATTGTATAAATTACTTAGAGATCATGCATATAAATTTGTCAACTGATAATCTGTAATAAACGGCTTGGCAACGTCTGGTACTTACCAACTGGTAATTTAGAAATCATAGGTCTAAAAATGGATTGCGCATCTGAATCAGATCATATAGAAACCATGCCTATAGAGTTTAACAACTGCAATCCCTTCAATTCTGAAAACTACATAATATAAAAAATCTGTTCGCGTGCATTTTTTTGCCTAATTGCGGAGGCTAATGTGAGCCTTTAATTGGATTTAATTGCAATCCTATTTGTTATGAATTGTCAGCAAGTTTTAACATTTTTGATCAGCCTAAGTCAAGTCTAGAACCACCCAAAATAGAGGTCCAAACACCTCCTGGACCATAGGTATGGGACGGGTAGTACACGCATAAGGCACGATTTAGAATCAACTAGTGCGCTTTAGGTAATAACTTAAAGATAGTAATCGGGTAGCAGGAGCTGATAGTCTGTGACCGCTAAATAATACGAGTAACACCCCATCTCGAGGGAGTTACGAAGTATTATTTATGTTCCACGGGGTGATCCTTTAGGCTAAAAGACTTAGGACCCCCCATCCCCCACCTTATTCCTATTTTATCTTTGAATCAAGTGTTTGTATTTATTCAGAGTCTTTTAATGAAACTTCTCAAACTTCTTGTTTTTTATCTGTCTTTGTTTATCTGAATAATTCATATAATTCAAGTTCGGTCGGGACCCACAATTATGGACCTCAAAGAGTGCCTAACATCTTCACTTCGAGGTAATTTCGAGCCCTTACCCGGTCTTTGGTGATGCAAACTAGTCCAAACTTGAGTCATATGCAAATAGGTGCCCTAACGCACCTTAAACCGTTAGGTGGCGACTCTCCTCTTTTAATAGCTCCTTAAAAGAGTTGTCACATGTCGATACCCGATTTTGCGAGAAAAATGGGCGCGACACCCGGGGGCCGGCTTTGACCGATTTTGGATTTTTTCTTAATAACTTCATCATTTTTAGTGAAATTGATTCCTTTAGCTTGTGTTGATTGTATCTAATTGTTTGTGGCTAGATTCGAGACGTTCGGAGGTTGATATGCAAGGCAAAGGCATATTGGACTACAGATTTGTTCGGATTGAGGTAAGTAACAGTTATAAATCTGGTTCTAAGGGCATGAAACCCCGTATTATGTGTCCTGTGATTGGTTGGGAGGTGATGCACATACTAGGTGACGGGCGTGTGGGCGTGCACCGTAGGAATTGTGACTTGCTCCATTCCATGGAACTGTGAAGTTGAATAGCTTGTTGTTAGCTATATGCTCTTCGTGTGTTATAGAAATTTGACTGCAAATCATGTTTAGGCTATGTGTTGGTATTGTTGGGACCAACATATATTGTGTTATATATTGAATTACCTGCTAATTGATGTTTGTACTTAGTCTCAGTTTTACTTGCATATCATATCTCAGTCTCTATTATTCCTTATTGATACATCATATCATTGATGTTTGGGTTGATTTTCATGATTCCTGAGAGCCCGAGAGACTGGAGAGGTTGATGACTAAGTGAGGCTGAGGGATTGATTGTGAGGATATTGATACTATAGCACGTGAGTTGTCTGTGCAGATCCAGATATCGATACTATATAACGTGAGTTGACCGTGCAGCACGTGAGTTGTCCGTGTGGATCCATGTATTGATACTACAGCACATGAGGTGTGTGTGCAGCATGTGAGTTGTTCGTGAATATTATTGCGTTTGGGATGAAGGAGTCCCTTCGGAGTCTGTTCACACCCCCAGTGAGCGCAGGTACCTACTGAGTGCGAGTGCCGAGTGTCGAGCTATTGAGAAAGACTGAGTGATTGTTGCTTTGAGGGGATGCTTTTGCTTTCACTATTGTTGCACTTAGCTACCATGTTTCACTATCTTAATGTTTTCTGAAAGATATTACATTCTGTTTTACTTGAACTTGACATGAAGTAGTTGATTTGACCTAAAATTGTCGAACTTGAAATCATGCCTACTTTCCTATGTTGAGATTACTAAAATTGAACTAAAATCGTGTAGCTCGTCACTGTCTTTAGCTAATTATTTGGTCTTGTTACTTACTGGTTTGGTTGTACTCACGCTACACCTTGTACTTCATGTGCAGATCTAGCTATTTCCGGACACGATGGGGTGTTGATTTCATCGTACAGTTGATCTTTGGGAGAATCCAAGGTAGCTGCTCGGTGCTTCAAACTTTTTTTCTCTTTCCCTATCTTCTCATTTATTGTATTTTTGTTTCAGACTATGATAGTCATTATTTCCCAAACTTGTGATATTTAGATGCCCATGTGCTCAGTGACACCCTGATGTTGGGAATTTCCGCGTTGTGTTTTGGATTTTCTATCCCGTTTATGAGAAATTTTATTATTTAAACTGCTTGGAATCCATTATGTTAAAAGTGTTGGATAAATCTCGTAAATTTTTGCTTGCCTAGTACCACGTTAGATACCATCACGACAGGTTAGGATTTGGGTCGTGGAGTTTGCGAATAAAGATCTATAAGTAACTAAGGAGAACCTTGAAATCTTCATTATTGATATCTAGGAGCAGTTCTTACATTAGAAGATAAAAATAAATCCTTAGAAGTTGAGAACAAGAAATTTTTCCGTGCTCCCATCTAAGGTAAAAACATAGCCATAAATATTGAGGAGAAACTCAAAAGTGAATTAAAGAGAGCTAACATTGTTCTCCCAGTTGAATCTGAAAAGGCTAGGGTGCTTCAAGAGAATTTGGATAAGGCTAAATATGAATTACAAAGAAGATTTAAATGGTCCAGGTATTCACATATCATGTTTAAGCTGCATGAAAATCACAATAGCAACAAAAAGGGACTAGGACTCACTAAGGATAAAACCCACTGTAATTCACATAAAAAGCATATTGACATCCTGTAACGACCCGGATGGTCGTTCCGTAGAATTAGCCCCGTTATTTTTGTTTTTGCCTTGTTATGCTTTATTTAGTTGTTTATGATGTGTTGGGGTCAGTTGGTTCGGGTTCGGAGTGGTCGTGGTGAGAATTGAGACACTTAGTCTCTTAAATTAGCCTTATAGTTGAAAAAGTCAATTGGGAGTTGACTGCGTGATAAACGACCCCGGAATGCGGATTTTATGGCTCGGATAGCTTCTTTAGGTGATTTGGGACTTAAAAGTGTATTCAAATTGTGGTTTTGAGGTCTAGTGTAGAATTAGGCTTGAATTGGAGAAAGTTAGTTTTTGGCGATTTCTGGTCGGCAGTGGAATTACGCTATCGGGGTCGGAATGCAATTCCGAAAGTTGGAGCAAGTTCGTAGTGTCATTTTGGATGTGTGTGCAAAATTTCAGGTCAATCGGACGTGTTTTGGATGGTTTCGGCATCTTGAGCGAAGTTTAGAAGTTTTTAAGTTCATAGGCTTGAATTCGAGATGAATTTAGTGTTTTGATGTTATTTTGGGTGTTCCGAGGATGCGACTAAGTCTGGATGATCATTTATGACTTGTTGGTATTTTTTGTCGGGATCCCAAAGGGTTCGGGATGATTTCAGATAGCCATCGGAGGACTTCAAGTTGGAAAATAGTAGCTGATGTTGCTAGTACTAGTGTGACCACGCCTGCAGATAGGGGACAGCAGGTGCGGGCCCGCAGAAGCGGACAAGAGATCCACAGATGCAGAAGTTGGGTGGATCAGTGAGAGGCCGCAGATGCGGACGTGGGGTCGCAGGTGCGAAAATTCAACTTTAAGTGAATTCTCGCAGGTGCACACCTGGGACTGCAGGTGCGGGTCCGCAGGTGCGAGATTTAGGCCGCAGATGCGGGAATCTCTGGGCAGATCATATAAAAAGGGTCCTTGGCGAATTTTGGGCATTCTTTCACCATTTACATGCGGGTTTGAAGCTTTCGAAGGGTTTTTGATTAGGGAAATCGATAGTTCTTCATTGAGGTAAGGTTTTTGGACTTAAAACTCGTTTATGTGTGATTAAAGGTCTGATTAGTGGTGGAAATTGGGGAAATTCAGTGCTAAACATGGGTAATTAGGGCTTGGGATTAGAGACTTTAAAATGAGAATTTGAGGGGTCATTTGGATTCTGATTTTGGTGTTCTTAGTATGTATAGACTCGTGGGAGGATGAGGATTCTTGTGGTGTAACTTTTATTGAATTTCGAAATGTGGGCCCAGGGTCGGGTTTGGCCAATTTCGAGAATTGTGCCTAATTTTGATAGTTTTCGATTGGGTTTCGTCTCCCTAGCATATTTTGATGTTATTAATCTAATTTTGATAGACTCTGAGCATTTGGGAGCCGATTCGAGGGGCAAGAGTATCGCGGAGTAGCGTTTCGGACTGGTTTGAGGTAAGTAATGAATATAAATCTTGTCCTGAGGGTATGAAACCCCGGACTTAGCATCTTCTCACTATTTTGGAGTGACGCACACACTAGATGACGAGTGGGTGGCGTGCACTGATGGGTGATTTGAACTTGGTTCTTCCCGAGGAAACTATTGAGTTGCGTAATTGCTTTTAAATCACATTATAAATAGTATTTTTATGTTTTTGATATATTTGGGTTGTAAGCCATGTTTGGGGCCTTGTGCCAACCTGTTTGGATCCCTTGGGGGCTATTTTATGATATTTCTCACCGTAGTGATTATGATTTACACTCAGTCATTCATGTTAAATTGTTTTCGAGACTCAAACTTGCTTACATTATTTTGTGATATAAAATACTATTTTGGGTTGAGTATCCCGTTTATTTATTGCTCGAGTGGTATTTTGAGAGTTTCTGACTGAGTGAGGCCGAGAGCCAATATTGTGAGGATATTATGGATCGGGCTGCATGCCGCAACATGTTACACTATTATCATATGTGAGAGGACGAGTGCCAGAGTGATTGATGCCATGATTTGGCTTGTTATAGCGCTTGGGTTGTAGGAGCCCCTCCAGAGTCTGTACACCCCCAGTGAGCGCAGGTACCTAGCGAGTGTCGAGTGCCTAGTGAAGAGTGATTGGGAAGTATGAGTGACAATGAGGTTTCCAGAGGGGCTGATACTGAGTGATTGTGAGGTACGTTGAGTGACTGATTCTAAGTGATGATTTGCCTGAGGGGCGGTTTATGAAACTTGTTTTTCCTGAGTAACTATTTATGACTCACTTCATCTTTTTCACTGAATCTTCTTGGGCATTTTTCTGAAATCATTGGGAATCACATTTTTCAAGGGATTTTTACTGAAATTGGCTTTTAAGCGTATCGACTAAATGTATACACTGTTGGGAATAAAGATATTTCTTATTGTGATTCGATGATTTGCTCATATGTGTTTCTTACTGTTCAAACTTGATTTATTTTCATTACTACTGAGGTGGCGTACTCACCATTACTCCATGCACCTCTGTGTGCAAATTTAGGTGCTGGTACTGAGCGCTAGTCTTCTTATTACTTGTGGAGCCGGAGTTGGGACATTGAGGTAGCTGTTCAGCGTCCACATCATCTTTATTTCCCTTTTCTTGCTTTGTACTTAGTTCTTTGTTCCGAGATTTATGTATTATGACAGTAGAATTCTTGGTATTACTCCTAGATGCTAATGACATGTTGGCTCCAGGTCTTGGGGATAGCTGTTAGACTGTTTGGCTTGTTTTGTTTTTGCTTAAAAATTCGGAAATTTATAAATACTTATGAAATGTTGAAAAAGAATTGGAAATTTTGAAAACAAGATGTCGATGTGTGATTATTGGCTGGCCTAGTTTCAGGAGGCGCCATCACGGCTGGTTTAGGATTTGGGGTCGTGACATATCACTTACAATCGGCTATGCACTCACTATGATAATGATGGACACTTCAAGAAAACATGCATAACTAGGATCAAAGCATATCTGAAGAATGTCGCATATGTTGAGAAAAAGGAAAATTAGTAAAACCCAGTTCTTCACAAAAAAATAGAAGATTATCAGGATGCACCGAAACAATATGATTTCTCAAAGAAAGGGACCCAGGTTGTCTAGGGTTCATAAAGCTAACCCCTAAATATTTTAGCAAGCTAAGGTGAAAAGAAGCAAGAACTGATGGTATATCAATAGTTCTTGCTCCCGCTACATCATAGAAAATGAGATAATTTCTACTGAAAGCCTACCAAGGAGAGAGCGTGGGTATTGAAAATAACAAGAAAGATAATATAATAAACATAGGTAAGGTTGGTAAGTACCACTCTTATGCAATTAAAAATATGTATATGTTAAGGTTTGAAGCATGGTTTGTTGAGTGTGTCTCAAATGTGTGATAAAGGGAATCAGATTTTGTTCACTTCTGAAAATTGCGTGGTTACAAATGAAAAGTTTGTAAACCTGGTTCTCAAAGGAAAATGGCACAAAAATATTTGAAGTACTAATATTACATATTCACCAAAAATGAACTATCATGTCTTAATGCACTTGATATTGAATCCTTCATATGACATAATAGGCTAGGGCATGTTAGTTTTTCTATGTTGAGCAAGTTAATCACCAAGGACCTGGTTCTTGGTTTGCCAAAATCAAAATTCAGGGAAAATAAAATTTGTGACGCTTGCGTTAAAGGTAAAGAAATTAGATCATCCTTCAAATCAAAGAAAGTGGTAAGTACCTCTCGAATTTTGGAACTATTACACATGGACTTATATGTATCTATTATAACGACCCGACCAGTTGTTTTGAGCAATTGCACTTTTCTCGGTAGTTTGAGGGCATGAATAGATCCGCATGATGTATTATGACTTGTGTGAATCGTCGGTTTTGGTTGTCAAGTTATTCAGAATCGATTTGGAGTAATGAATTTTATTGTTGAAGCTTTAAGTTGGAAGAGTTGACCAAGTTTGACTTTTATTGAATTTAACTCCATAACGGAGTTTTGATAGTTTTGATAGGTCCGAATGGTGATTTTCGACTCTGGCGTATGCCCGGATTTGCATTTGGATGGTTCTAGAAGGTTTCGGCACAAATTGGAGAAATTTAACCAGGAGTGGGCTTTTTGATATCGTATTTGTATTGTGGTTCCAGGAATTAGAATAGCTTCGTTGTCATTTGGGACTTGTGTGTAAAATTTGGGTTCATTCCGGGTTGATTTGCTACGTTTCGGCACGAGTTATTGAAGTTGTAAAGTTCAAAGTTCATAGATTTCGATTTGAGGTGTGATTCGTCGTTTTGATGTTGTTATTATGTTATAGGGCATGTTTGTTTGTTCAGATGGGGTCCCGAGGGGCTTGGGCGTATTTTGGATTGTTGTTGGTCTATTTTCCTCCAGTTTGGCCTTGCTGGTGCATTCTGGTTTCTGGTGCATGGATTGTTCTTCACTATCGCGGATCAAAAGATGCGATCGCGTAAAGGAAAAATGGAGCTGGGTTGTTTCTTATTCGCGGTCGCAATTGGCCAGACGCAATTGCATAACTTTTTTTTGAAGACTTCCTGTGCTCGCGTATGAGGAATTACGGTCGCGAAGTGTTGAGGTTTGAGAGCTGGAGCTGGGGAATTCTTCATTGTGATCGCGTAACGTGAGTTGCGTTCGCGAAGCTTTGGCACTAGTAGTCACCGCGTTCACATGGGGTGTTTCACAAACGTGTAGGGTCTTTTGTCGACAATGTGATTTTATTCATCGCGAATACGATGGATTTCCCACCTTCAGTAATAGGATAGCTGGGCAGATTCTAATAAATCTCATTTCGGGGGTTTCATCCATTTTATCATTTTTGGAGTTATGAAGCTTGGATTGAGGCTATTCTTGAAGTAATGTTCACCATATGAATTGGGGTAAGTGTTCTCTACACAGTTTTGGTTATATTTCATGAACTTATCTTCGACGCTAGCTCTTGGTTGATGATTTTCAAAGAGGAAATTGGGGGCTTTGGCCTAAAGTTTCATAATGTGAATTTTTGAGTTTTGAACATCGATTTGGAGTAGGTTTTGAGTGAAACTAGTATGGTTGGACTCTTAATTAATGGGTTGTTGGAATTTGTATATTTTTCCGGGTTCTGAGGTGCGGGGCCGGGTTGGGCTCTTGGCCGATTTTGAGCTTTTGATTAAAGATTCGAACTTTTTTTATTGGGATTAGTTCCCTCGGCATTGTTTGATGTATTTGAGTTGTTTTTGGTTAGTTTCGAGTTGTTCGGAGGTCGGAACGCGCGGGCTAGCATTTTTGGAGCTTTGCTTGGCTTTCTCGGTATTGGAATTAGCTCGTTTATGTAACATTTCTAAACTTGGTGTTGAGGGGATTAAACCCTGAATTACGTACTATATGATTGGTGTTGAGGTGACCCACATACTAAGTGACGGGCATGTCGACGTGCACCGTGTAAGTGGTAATTCTGTTATTTCTATGGTATTGTGTAGTTACCTGATCTTATGTGTAACCATGAAATCTCGACGTACTAGAGCTATTGAGCTCTGATTCATGATAGAAACCATGTCTAGGATACGGCTTATTCTGACCTATTGAGGTCGTTACTGTTGTTGAGTTATTTGCTTACATTACAATTTCATACTCAGTCATGTTCATTCATTTCATATCATACCTTAGTCTCTGTTGCTACATATTGATACATCACATCATTATTTTTGGGCTGATATTTCATGACATTGAGAGCCCGAGAGACTGGAGAGATTGATGACTGAGTAAGGTTGAAGGTCATTTGTGAGGATATTTATGGGATGGGGTTGCACGTCGCAGCATGTGTTGATTTTATGCCATGATTGGCTTGATATAGCGCTTGGGCTGAAGGAGCCCCTCTAGAGTGTGTACACACCCCCAGTGAGCGCATGTACCTACTAAGTGCGATGCCGAGTGATTGGGAGGATTGCATGACTGTGAGGACTGGATGGTTGTGAGGATTTAGTGACTGGGAAAACTGAGTGAACGGGAGGACTGAGTGACTGGGAGGACTGAGTGATTGATACTCTGAGAGTATGCATATGGTTTTATCACTGAGTCGCATCACATTTGATATGCACACTTGACATATATGCATAGAGATGCATTTATTTCTCATGTTGTACATTATCATGTTGTTCATGACTTCTCACACGTATTAAACATATAAGCATAGTGATATATGTTACACTAACTACCTGGAAAGAAAATTGGAACATATTACTTATTGTTGAAAGGATTTTTGGGGAAAATTACTGTTTTCAAATTTACTTATATTTTTCTATGATTTTGGTAAAGGAATTGGATTTTCACTGAGATACTTGGTAAACGGAACTAATTTGTTAGAAACTATGAATAAGCTGAGCATTTCATCTTTGAATTACATATTTTATTACTTGCTTTACGTTATGGTGAACTGTTGTTGGTTATTGGTGTTGGAACCGACCTTTGTTCTAGCTAGTCACTACTTTCAACCTAAGGTTAAGTTTGTTATTTATCGAGTACATGGAGTCGGTTATACTCATACACTTCTGCACCTTGCGTGTGGATGTTGGATGATGACGTTGTTGAGATCGAGGGGAGCTGGATTTGAAGATGTACCTTGGTTCCGGTTGTAGCTGCCTTTTGTTCATGGTAGCCTTAGAATATATAAATCAGTTTATGTACTTTTCGAACAGATAATATATTAATTTTATACCAGCTCTGTAAATTCTAATCTTAGAAGCTCATGATTTGTACTACCAGTCCTTGGAGAATGCATAAGATTCAGTTAACTTTTCTATTAAATTGTTTTATTAATTTTACTGGAATTGGATAATTGTTTATTGGCTTGCCTAGCGGGTTAAGTTAGGTGCCACCACGACTAAATGGATTTTTGTCGTGACACCTATGAAAGTTCACAGTAGAGGAGGAAAAATATATGTTTATGTAATTATTGATGACTACTCTAGGCCTATATGGACCATATTTCTTGAAACTAAAAATGAAACATATGATATGTGTGCGACCTTTGTTAAGAAATTGTAAAGAAAAATGGATAGTCATGTAGCTAGCATTAGATATGACCGTGGAATCGAATTTGAAAATGCTAACTTTCTTGAGTTATATGTAAGTAATGTCATTAATCATAATTTTTCTGCACCTAGGACCCTGCAGCAAAATAGTGTCGTTGAAAGGAAGAATAGGACTTCAGAATATATGATAAAAATTATCTTGATTGCAAGTGGCCTACCTAAACCTTTCTGGGCTAAAGATGTGAATACTGCATGTTATATTATCAGTAGGTACATGATTAGGTCAATGATAAAACTCCTTATGAATTACTTAAAGGAAAAAAAATCCAATATAATTCACCTAAGCGCTTTTGCTTTTGGTTGTAAGTATTTTGTGCATAATAATGATAATGAGGCTTTAAAAAAGTTTGATGCTAAAAGTGATGATGGTGTCTTTCTAGGTTACACTCCACATAGTAAAGCTTACAAAATATATAATAAAAGAACTATGTGTGTTGAAGAAAGTAACATGTGATTTTTTATGAATCTAACCACTTAGGGGAGAAAGGTACACAAGTTGCTGCTGATGGAGAATTTGGACCAGCAGATAACAATGAAGAAAAATCAAACTAAGAACTTCCAAATGTTGTTGCAGAACAGGCATAAGAACTAGGTTCTCTGGAAGTTGAGCATGATGTACAACAGGCAGGGGGAACAAATCAAGAAAATCATGGAGATATATAATGCCTAGGTTCCACTGCCGAACATAAAGAAAATAATGGCACTCAGGGTCTTCAAGCAAGATCTTGGAAGCATCAAACTTCCCATCCACTCACTGATGTTCTAATACTTGTTGGCTATAGAATTGTGACAAGATCAAAATTTAGAAACATGATTTCTTTCATAGCCTGTGTATCTATGGTTGAGCCAAAGAACATCAAAGAAGTACTTGAATATGCATATTGGATAGTGACTATGCAAGAGGAACTCAATCAATTCGAAAGGAATAAGGAAGATAAGGAAGTTATTGGAACTAGGTGAGTATTCAGAAATAAACTTGACGATCAAGGAAATATTATTAGAAATAATGTAAGTTTGGTTGTGCAGACCTACAATCAAGAGAAAAGCACAGACTATGATGAGACATGTTGTAGTTGCTAGAATAGAAGCCATTCGAGTGCTCTTTGTTTTTGCCTCTTACATGATTTTTAAGTTGTATCAAATGGAATGTGAAAAGTTATTTTCTAAATGGGTACTTGAAAGAGGAAGTGTTTGTTTGTCAACTCTAGGATTTGATCATGAGTTTTCAGACTATGTGTACAGTTGGACAAAGCATTGTATCGGTTGAAGCAAGCTCCAATGGCATGATATGAAAGTATGTCAAAAATATTTCCTAGTGAACGGGTTCCCACACGGTAAAATTAATAACACTTTATTCTTGTAAAAGAGTGGCAAGAATCTACTAATTATTCAAATATATGTTGATGATATCATCTTTGGAGCCATTAATGAAGCATAATACAATGAGTTTGCTAAACTTATGGAAAGTGAATTCGAAATGAGTATGATAGGAAAATTGAATTTCTCTCTTGGACTTCAAGTTAAGCAGACTACAAAAGAAAAAATGATATATTAACAGAAGCACATCAAAGAACTGCTCAAGAGGTTTGATATGGACAATGCAAAGACAATAGATACTCCCATTTCCAGTGCAACCAGGTTAGATATGGATGAACTTGATTCCTTTATTGATGAATAAAAGTATAGGAATATAATTGGATCTTTGCTCTATCGAACCATACGTATGCCAGATATTCTGTAAAGTATGGGGATATGTGCAAGAATTCTGTCCAATCTCAAGGAGTCACACTTAAAAGTTGTTAAAAGGATTTTGAGATATCTCAAAGGTACTCAAAGCCTGGTTCTTTTGGTATCCATCTAAAGATTCATTTGACTTTATTGGATATGCGAATGCAGATTAGCTGTGTATTTGGTAGATAGAAAGAGCACATCTTGAATGACACACTTCATTGGTTCATGTTCGATCTCATGGGTTTCAAAGAAACAAAACACAATGGCTCTATCAACTACAGAAGCTAAGTATATGGTTGCTACTTCATGTTGTGCTCAGATATTATTGATCAAATAACAACCGGAAGATTATGGAGTAATGATTGAATAGGGTCCTATATTTTGTGATAATATAAGTGTAATAAACATGACAAAGAACCTGTTTCATCACAAGAGAACAAAACATATTAATGTGAGGTATTACTTTTTGATAGATAATTAGCAAACGGTCACGTCTCTATGAAGTTCTGCAAGACAGGAGCAGATTGCTGATATATTTATCTAAGCTTTAAGCAGGGACCACTAGGGCATCATTGACTTCCCTAAGTGATTGACTATGTTTTAATAAATTTATTAGTAAGTCTAAGTGCAGGAATATGTTTAACTCAGTCTTACATTGTAACAAGTATACACGCATAGTATTAATTCAAGAGCATAGACATTTAATCTCGTGATGAAAAATCCTGGATCAGAAAAGGTTACTGACAACAACATTGAGGAAATTAATAAAAGAACATAATTCTGTGACACTCAGGTATGTACCCCTTTTCCAATATATAGTTGTGCTTAACTATTAAACTGCCACGTGACTAAAACCAGAGTCTTACTCAATTGATCATATCATACGGTAATAACTCTCTTCGGCTCATAATATTAATAGGATATCAGGTTTTCCAAGAGTAATCATAACTAGTATCAGTCTGCGTGAAATCAGGAATGATGGAGTTTTATAATTCAGGAAGTTTTGGGGTCAACAAATAGTTTAAATAAGAATCTGCTAGTTTGGGGGGGAAGGGTGGGGGGGGGGGGGGGGGGGTTAGGATATTAACTTTTCTAATTGTTTATCCTATTTTCTTTCATTGATACAAGCCAATACAAAATTCCACTTGCTCTTTCAATAACAAAACATTCTTATAGGAAAAATGAAATCAACAATAAAAAATAAAACGAAAAGATCGGGATAAAAATGACACGCCTATACCTAAGCAGTAAAACAAGCTTCTTTTGGTCCCTGAAAATGAGAGATCAATACAGATATCCAAGTGATCTTATCCTGTCAGATCCCCTCATAAAGGAAATTTTCATGGTGGATCCAACACCCCATGAATATGCTTAGTGCCCCTCCTCTGCTGCCATCAGTCATAAGTCTATTTTCCTGCATGGTAAGACAAACCAATTATATTAATACCCTAATTAATTGTTTGGCGCTTATGGATGATTAACCGGACATAATTTAAGTTAATTATATTATATATTTAATTATAATTAAATAATACTCCCTGCGGTCCAAAATAAATGATTTTTTGGTCTTTTTTTTGTGGTCCAAAATAAGTGATTTTTTCAGATTTCAAGAATGAATTAATTATTTTTTTCCTACATTGCCCTTGGAGTAAATAGTGTTGGAATATCTGCTAGGAGTTTTTATATGAGAAAGTAAAGGTTAATATGGTCAATTTCATTGCTAATTAATGTTAAGCGATGGATTTCTTAATCTGTGTAAAAACATCCAAAAAAACACTTATTTTGGATTGGAGGGAATACGTATTATGAGTTGTAAGTTTTCGTGTATCAAATTATCATTATCAATAAGTACTTTTGAAATATATACTCCATCAGTTCCAATTTATGTGAATTTGTTTGATTGGACACGGAGTTTAAGAAAAAATGAAGATTTTTGGAATTTGTGGTCCTAAACAAGTGAAAAAGGGGCCCAGAGTATTTGTGTGGTTATAAAAGTTTTTCATTAAGGGTAAAATTGTATGTTTAAGCAAAATTATTTCCAAATTTAGAAATGGGTAATTCTTTTTTGGAACAGACCAAAAATGAAATAAATTCATATAAACTGGAACCGAGTATCATTTAGAATTCATTTTGAGCTAAATGTTGAAAAGCGAAAATTGACAAACATTTGTTACAAAGAAAAAATTTCTTACTTTGGTATTGACTAGTGAATGAAAGACCAAATGATCTTCTTTCTTCAGTAACATGACAATTATGTATTGTAATTTCTGGTAATCTCTTTAATTTTTTATTTACATTTCGCAAACATTAGAAATTCTTTTAATTGCAAAAAGAAAATGGAGTACCTAGCTGAAGGATCACAAAGGAGAGATCAATTGACAAGTTGTACTTTCATCTCAATAGCACTGGAATCAGCAACCGGTGGTTGTGACTTTGATTGTGTACCGTTTTCCATCTGCTTGAGGTTCTGTTGGTAATAAATTTGCCTCAACCTCTCTATTTCTCGTTTCAATGCTTCTTGATGAGCTATATATTTCACGAGAGGAAAATAGAACACATTAGTGAAGACTAAGTAACCCTCAAACGTAGCTTACTATGAAACTTTCATAAATTTAGTGATCCATTTAATTTTGTTTACAATCAATTAGGATAACTTCACTTCTGATCCCACTACTGACAAATTCTATTTTTGGATCTAATGATATTTGCCTTACAAGCAATTAATTTTATAATTTGCAAACTTGCATACTTTTAGTCACGTTACATGTTATATCATCATGATCCGTTGTTCCTAATCGACGCAGCGAGAGAAAAAAAAAAGAACACAAAACCTATTTAGATACTTATTATGTCCCAATTTATGCGGGTGTGGTTTGCATTTAGAAAGTCAAACTTTTTAACTTTGATTGTGAATTAAGATAAATTCTTTAAATTTTGTCGATTATTTGAAAACTACATAAAAAATACTAAGTTATAATAATTGAAATCCGAAATATTTAAAGGTACTTGAAAAAATCGTGATCATATAAAAACTTGTTTGAATATGAAATTTGAATTGTATCACATGAATTAGGACGGAAGGAGTATAAATTATTGTACAGATTAAAAAAAAGAAAATTACCATCTTTAAACAATTTATCTTGGGCAAGAGCTGCGATTCTTTGCCTGAGGGCACTATTGTCAACGTTTAGAACCAAACGTTGATGGTCCAGAAATACAACTCTTGGTGACAATACCGAAACTTCAGCCTTCAAAAACCAAGGGAAAAAAAAGGGGGCCAATTCAGAAATATTCTTAATGAAATCTCCAAATAAATTAAACTACTTGAATTACTGTTAGTAGAAAAGAAAAATTCTCTGAATTATTTTACATACTTGAAGTGTGCTAACACTACGTTCCAGCTCCGACACGTACTGCAGTTTCCTCACCCGTGATCTTTGTGCCGATTGTCTGTTTGCCAATATCCTGACATAATCAATTAAATAAAAGATTTATCTTACAATCGAATAAATAAATATTGAAAATAATTCGGCTTGCTTCAAAGGTTATTTGCTTTATTTTCATATTATTACTTTTAATAATTGGGTAATTATGTTTAATTACCTTTAGATGATCCCATAGCGTAAAATATTTCTTACCTTACTACTAATAAAAGAGACCTTGTCAAATATACCACTATTCATGATAATATATACTCTTACACATGGAGAGAGACAGATATAGAGACAAACAAACATAACATTTCAGTTTAGTCATAACCGAGTATATATGTACTTTATAAGCTTAGCTCAGTACGTATCATACCAATCAATACTCCAAAATAAATAATTTATTATTTTTAATTTATGTGACACATTTTACTTTTTAGTTCATTGCAAAATGAATGATACTTCTAAATAAGAAAATAATTAGCTATAAACTTTCGATTTTCTTGTTAATAAAAAGGTATAATTAACCACATGCATAACTAATTTGGTATATTTGAGGTACAAATTAAAAAAAAATTACAATCACACAGATGGTCTAACATGTTTTTGAAGTATAAATTGCATAAGTTTTCAAAATTTTCTTAAAATTTGTGCCTGACTAAGTATGTCACAATAAATTAGAAGGGTCTCCAGGTAACAAAGGAGAATTACGTTATTGAGAAAATGTCAATGCATGATGCAGGAATAATTATGTGTATGTGTCAAAAATAAATATACCTTTTAATTCTCTTAGGATCAACAACTCTTTCACAAGAATATTCAATGCTTGCATGAGTAGCTGCTGGTTCCTCATTAGTCTTGCATGAGCTTTGGACTTCCTCATTAAGCTGCTGCATTTGACCATCACGATCGCCGCCGGCTGCCCCATTCATCCTTTTATCTTCATTGACGTTGATGTAATCAGACGGTGACGACGGGTTCGAACACGACATATTGTCGTGTTCGTCGTCGTTAAACATGGACATGATCTGCTGCTCATCATCAAACCTCTCAAATTCCTCATTACCAGTACTGATCCCACCCGAACCGGGAGTTGATGATAGCCTTCTGCATTCTTCAACCATGGGAGTCTCCAAGAATGCAATGGAGTCGCTCATCGATCTCCGGTGGGACCCGCGTTTCGACGAGAAGTCGAGGAATTCGTCCGCCCATAAAGGGTTATTGTTAGCAGCAGTTGCGTTGGGAGACAAGTTGTCCATTTTCTGAAGTGAAAAATCAGGCCAATTTGGTGTCAAGTTAGGCGCTCTTGGAGGTAAGTGTGCCATTTTTCCTTTCTAACTAGCTAGAAAAATGGGAGTCTCAAGATTGTAGCTAGAAAACCAAACTAGGAAAGAACATATACAGAAACATTAATTCATGATAATATGATATAGACGTTGTCATGAGACCATATGTATAACTTTGATTTGTCTCATTAAGGAGCAAATTAGACTTTGTCACCTTTCTTTCTCTCCAATAATGATCAATTCACCAAAGGTGGTGGTTGGGGGGAATAAGGGGATGGTGGGGTCACATGGGGGAGACTGAGACAGCTATAGAACAGCTGGTAGGAAGTTTGAGTCTCAACTGTATTACTGGAAAGTAGGAGTAGTTTAATATAGGGGACTTACACCACATGTGCATGCTCTTGTGCTCATCACTCATCTCGTAAAGCCTCTGGCTTTTTATTTCTTTTATAAAATATTCAAACAAAACTAGTAGTACTTTTTTGTAATGGCCTAACACAAAATCAGATTTCGTGGATGGTTATTGAATTAAGAGGTCAAATCATAAGTCTAAACTTTGCAACAATAAACTATCTCTATTACTCTATATTTTGCATAAAAATGAAAATTCGCTGGAAGTTCAATAACAAAATGCTAGAAATATAAGATAAAATTGTAAAATAAGCACCAGCCGGATCAAAACACCATATAATATTGTAACGATCCGATCGGTCGTTTCGTGTATTACGCCTGTTATCCCTTTTGATGCTTCACACATGTGTAATTTTGACTTTATGACTTATGGGGTTGACTGGTTTCGTTCCGGGAAGATTTCGGGTTGATTTAGACCATTTGTTCTTGGCTTTGAAGCCTAAGTTAGAAATATTAACCAAACTTTGACTTTTGTAAAAATGACACCAGAACAGTGTTTCGATGGATCTGATAGCTCGTATCGTGATTTTGGACTTGGACGTATGCCCGAAGCTGAATTCGGAGGTCCGTAGGTTGATTTGTGTTAGTATGCCAAAAATTAGCAATTTGAGGTTTTAAAGTTTGACCGTAAGTTGACTTTTGACTATCGGGTTCGGAATTTAGTTTTGGGACTTGTAATAGGTCTGTTCTACTATTTAGAAGTTGTCTGCAAAATTTGATGTCATTTGTAGTTGATTTAATAGGATTCAGACGCTTGGTTGCAATTTTAGAAGTTCTTGAACTTTTCTTTTTAATTCATGTGTTTTGATGCCCGATATATAGTTTTAGATGTTTTTTTGTGTGTTGATCGAGCGAGCGAGTTACTATAATTTTTTTAGACTTGTGCAGATGTTTGGCTTGGAGCCCCGAGGGGTCGAATAAGTTTCTGACGTGATTCAAAATGATTTGAAAATGAAGAATTTAGTTTAGAGAGTCGATTTGGACTCGAATTTAAAAATAAAATAAATATATGGACTCATGGGGTTACGGGTAGTCAGAATCTATCCTTGGACCCGAGTTTTGATCGAGCGGGTCCGGGGTTGACTTTCGTTGGCTTTTTGGAATTTTGTAAAGATCAAAGTTTTATCTTTTGTAATTGTTTTCGATGGCATTCTTTGATGATATTAAGTCACTTTTGGTTAGATTTGAGCATGTGAAGATCTGATAGTCATTTTGAGATTTAGCCTCTATTTACGTGCTCCAAGACCTTGATTAGCTCTGTTAGTATTTTTCGATTTGTGTACGTAGTCTGTGTCTCATTCCGGGAAGTCTTTATATGAAAATTGAAGAAAATATAAAAAATTTCCTTAAAAATGACTTGAGTTGACCACGGTTAACATTTATTTAAATGGAGCCGGATCAATATTTTGACGAATCCGGTGGGTCTGTATCGTAATTTGGGACTTGGGCATATGCTCGAAATTTAATTCGGGAGTCTGTAACTTGTTTCGACTCATTTCGTCGAAAACTAGCAATTTTGAAAGATGGAAATTTCTAAGTTTGACCGTTAGTTGACTTCTTAGCTAACGGGTTTAACTTTTGATGTTAAAATTTAGAATAGTTCTGTATTGCTATTTGAAACTTGTTTGCGAAATTTGGTTCAATTCGGAATTCATTTGACATGATTCGGACGCTTAAACGTGATTCTAGTGTTCTTGAGTTTTCACTTTGAAAGTTCATTCATTTTGAGGATTGATTCATAGATTTAGATGTTATTTTGGTGAATTGATTGCGCGAGCAAGTTCATATGATTTTATTACACTTGTGTGCATGTTTGGTTTGGAGCCCGAGAGGTTCAGGTGAGTTTCGGATAGGCTACAGATTGATTTTGAACTTTCGAGATAGTTGATGCTTTCTTTGTCACTGGTGTGATCTGCGGATCTCGCATTTGCAAGGTTTGGCTCGCAATAGCGAGCCTCGCTTTTGCGAACAAATGTTCACATTTGCGAGCATGGGCTGGTTTAAGATTTGCGATCACTATGTTCGCATTTGCAAACTAGGCAATGATTGTAATAGTGATCGCAGAGACGCATTTGCAACTCAGCAGTCTTCGCATTTGCGAAAACATGGCGCGAAATTGCAAAGTTTTGAAGTTTACAATTGCGAACCAAATGTCGCATTTGCCACCTCTACGAGTCTGAGTCAGTGTTCGCTTTTAAGACCCTTTTCTCGCATTTGAGATGTTCGCAATTTTAAAGAAGACACTGCAATTGCGACATTCGTGGCTGGGAAAAAGAGGGGGGAAACGGACTTAGCTCATTTCACACAATCTCTCAACCCTAAACACCCTGAAGGTGATTTTTCTAGATACTTTTCTTGCTAAATCCATTGGTACGTTACTTTAATCCATTTTGTTTCAATTACCCATTACATATCATAAGATTTCAACATCAAATTGAAGATTTTCATGGTAGAAATTAGGGGTTGGGATGAATTGAGAATTTTTGTAAAATTGAGATTTATACCTCGAATTGAGGTCGAATTTCGAAATAAATCACATAATCAGGATCGGGGGTGAATGGGTAATTGGGTTTTGGTATGAATCTCGATTTTGACTGAGTGCGTCCGGGGTTGACTCTTGTTGACTTTTTAAAAATGTTCTAAATTGAACCTCTTTCATTTGTGGGTAGTTTCTTAAGCTTATTTTAAATTATTTGGTCAATAATTTGCTAGATTTGATTGGTTTGGAGGCTTGTTCAAAAGGCAAGGCCGTGGTGGATTAATTACTTAAGTTGCGGAGTGAGGTAAGTGTTTGGTCTAATCTTTGATTTGGGGGAATTATGGACCCTTTAACTTCATGTTATGTGCATTATGGGTGAAACACATATATGCGAGGTGGCGAGTATATAGGCACTGTTGTGTTACTTGCTTCCATGCTTTCGTTACCTCATTGCATATCTTGTTACACACCTTAATTGCTAAATGCTTATCTTACATCCATGTCATAATTGCTACTTGCCATTAAGCTATACTTGTATTAAACTGTCCATTCTTTCCATAATTCCATGCATATTTGCTACTTGTCTCTATTTTCTCTTCTTGCATATCTAAATTGTCTTAGGTCTTGCTTGTCTTATAGTTTCGTAACATTTGTTGCCTTCAATAATATAGTTTCATTTGTATAAGGGGTTAATTAGTAGATACAGTTGAGTTGGTAAAGTTGAGGTATTCGAGTTATTAGAGGTTCTTTGAGTATCATGTTATCCTTCGTTGCTCCGGATATTTACTCTTTTGATGTAATCTAGGATGTTGAATTGCTATTGTTGATTCATTTTTTTGGGGAGCGGGTTGCACGCTGCCGGGGAAATTTGAAAGGTAATGAATTGAAATTGCGGAATAAGGACGGATTATGATATTGGCAGATGATGATACGGTGGCATTAGGTTGCGCGTCGCAACGGACTATATAACGTTATATTTGTTTGTGACTGTTGGATTTTCCTCCGTATTTGAGATGAGTTTATATGACTTGTTATTCAGGGCTCTCTGGTAGTTAGATTTTGAATTCATTAATATGAATTAACTGCTTTATTTCCATTTCTGTCGTTTCTGCTATTATTCTTATTCTTATTCTTATTCTTATTCTTATTCTTATTCTTATTCTTATTCTTATTCTTATTATTATTATTATTATTATTATTATTATTATTATTATTATTATTATTATTATTATTATTATTATTATTGTTATTATTGTTATTATTGTTATTATTGTTATTATTCTTATTCTTATTATTGTTGTTATTATTGTTGTTGTTATTATTATTATTATTATTATTATTGCTATTATTATTGTTATTATTATTATTATTATTATTATTATTATTATTATTATTATTGTTATTGTTATTATTATTATTGCGTGCATGTTATTGTAAGTGACCCGCCTTAGCCTTGTCACTATTTCGTCGAGGTTAGGCTCATCACTTATAGAGTACATGAGATCGGTTGCACTCATACTACATTTTGCACTTCTTGTGCAGAAATCAGAGTTGGTCCTAGATGCGTTCAGTAGACTTGCTTGGATCTAGCTGTTAGTGGAGACTTGAGGTATAGATGTACGGCGTCCCCAGACCTGAAGTCCCATTCTATTTCATTTTAGCCGTTTATTTTGATTTATATAGTTATGTTTATTTCAGACCATTACCTGTAGATATCTAGACACACATGTATTCGTGACACCAGTTCCGGGATTTGTATTTGGATTTCGTCACTTATTAGCTTGTTACCTTATTTCAGACTATCCAGTTTCATTATTTTCATTTAATTTGGAAGTTGTTAAAAATTGTTGATAGATATAGCTAACGTTGGCTTGCCTAGCAAGTTAAATGTTAGGCGCCATCACGGTCCTGAGGGTGGAAATTTCGGGTCGTGACAAGTTGGTATCTGAGCAATAGGTTGCCTTACTCTCACGAGACATAAGCAAGCTTAGTAGAGTATGTGGCAGCTACTATTAGGGGTAGAGGCCAAGGCCGAGGTCAAGCCAGAGGCCGAGGTCAAGCCAGAGGCCGAGGCAAAGGCAGAGCTCAGCATAGAGCTCGAGCAGCAGCACCCGTAATGGAGCCTGAGATTGATCATGAGGAGGATTCCCCAGCTCAGACCGTACCCGTCAGACTACCTCAGGTCCCGGAGGGGTTTATAGCCAGTCCAGTGCTTCAAGACGCTCTAGTCCGCTTGGTGGGCCTTAAGAGTGTGGCCCCGACCGGCTCATTTTTAGTGGCACCAGCCGTCTCTCAGATTAGGGGAGGAGCACAGACTCCCGCTACTCACACCCCGGAGAAGGTGGCTCCCCTATATCAGACTCTAGCAGCACAACCAGTTGGGGTGGTTCAGCCGGTTGTTGCGGCACATGCCAAGGATAGGCCCGCTATGTCTTCTGAGGCGTTGTTGAGGTTGGATAAGTTTACCAAGCTCTTTCCTGGTTATTTCAGCGGTGCGTCTTCTAAGGCCCACATGATTACCTGGAGTATTGCCACAAGGTGTTGTGCAACATGGGTATAGTTGAGACTAATTGGGTCGACTTTGTAGTGTTCCGGATAACAGGTTCTGCCAAGAGATGGTGGAGAGATTATATATTGACCAGACCAACTAGTTGACTTGCATTACCTAGGACTCATCTCGTAGCTATTTCTCGAGAAGTTCACTCCTTTCACTCTAAGAGAGGATTACTGCAGGTAGTTTGAGCGTCTTCGGCAGGGTAGCATGACCGTCACCTAGTGTGAGACTCGATTTGTGGACCTAGCTCGTCATGCCATTATTTTACTCCCTACTGAGAGGTAGAGAGTGAGGAGATTCATTGATAGACTCACTTTCAGTATAAGGCTACAAATGGCCAAGGAGACTGGGGACAACACTTCTTCCCAGAGGGTTGTAGATATTGCTAGACGAATCGAGATGGTTTGTGGTTAAGAGAAAGGACCGGTGTTTGATAAGAGGACTTGTAATTTTGGTGGTTCCATTGGTGCCTCATCTAAAGAAAGGGGTTCTTTTGGTAGAGGCCATCCTCTTAGGCCAATTCAGTCAGCTATTCAAGTAGACCATAGTGCTTCGAGCGATCGTGGTTATTATGGGTCTTGTCCTGAGTAGCCAACATTCGATTCACATTCAGCTCCAATCATTGCACCACAGCTTCAGAGTTACTACAATGGCTATCGGGCTGTCAGGGTCAGCCTTTGCTTCAGCAGCCTCAACAGCCTAGAGAGTGCTTTTAGTGGTGGAACATAGGTCACATAAGGAGGCATTTCCCTAGATTGTCGAGAAGCATTCAGCAGGGTTTTCATGCCATCATACCGGCCCTAGTTGCTCCACTTCCCAAACAACCAGCTAGAGGCGGGGGTCAGATCGTTAAAGGGGGAAGCCAGCTAGATAAGGGTCGCCTAAGGGGCAAAGGCCAAAGTGGTAGGGTCCAACCTTATTTCTATGCATTCCCATCTAGACCCAAGCCAGAGTCATCTAACGTCATCATCACATATATTGTTCCGATTTTCCATAGAGATGCTTCAGTTCTATTTGATTCGGGCTCTACTTATTACTGCGTGTCATCATATTTTGCTTCATATCTGATTGTGCCTCGTGATTCTTTGAGTGCTCCTATATATGTGTCCATGCCTGTGGGAGATTCTATTATTTTAGATCGTATCTATCGTTCGTGTATGGTTTCTATCGGGAGCCTTGAGACTAGTGTAGATCTCCTACTTCTTGATATGATCGACTTTGATGTTATCTTGGGTATGGAATGACTATCACCTTATAATTCTATATTGGAATTTCATGACAAGAAGGTGACCTCAGCCATGCCGGGGTTGCCTCGATTAGAGTGAAGAAGGACTCCTGGCCATTCTACTAGAAAGGTTATTTCTTATGTTAAGGCTCGACATACGGTCGAGAAGGGGTGTCTAGCATATTTGGCCTACATTCGTGATTCTCGTATGGAGGTTCCTTCCATGGATTCGATACCTGTTGTGCGTGAGTTTCCAGAGGTATTTCCTGTAGATCTATCGGGGATTCCACCCGACAGGGATATTGACTTATGCATTGATTTGGCTCCAGGAACTCAACCCATCTCTATTTCACCATACCGTATGGCTCCACCTCAGTTGAAGGAACTGAAGGAGCAGTTGTAGGATTTTCTTGATAAGGGATTCATTAGACCTAGTGTCTCGCCTTGGGGTGTGTCGCGAAGAAGAAGGATGGTTCGATGACGATGTGTATAGACAATCGACAGTTCAACAAAGTGACTATCAAGAACAAGTATCCGTTGTCGGGTATTGATGACTTATTTGATCAGCTTTAGGGTGCCAAAGTGTTTTCGAAGATTCATTTGAGGTCTAGCTACCATCAGTTAAAGGTTAGGGCATCAGATGTCCCTAAGACATCTTTCCAAACTCGGTATGGGCATTATGAGTTCCCAGTGATGTCATTCGGGTTGACAAATGCCCCAACAACATTCACGGATTTGATGAATCGAGTATTCAAGACCTACTTGGATTCTTTTGTGATCTTATTCAGCGATAATATCTTGATCTAGTCCCGCAGTCGAGAAGAGCATGAGCAACATCTTCGAGTGGTTCTTCAGACCTTGAGGGATAGTCAGTTGTATGCCAAGTTTTCAAAGTGTGAGTTTTGGTTGGACTCAGTCGCCTTTTGGGACATGTCATTTCTGCAGAGGGCATTAAAGTGGATCCTAAAAATATTGACGCAGTTTAGAATTAGCCTAGACCTACTTCAGCTACAGAGATTCAGAGCTTCCTAGGTTTGGCGGGGTATTATCGTTGGTTCGTGGAGGGGTTTTCGTCCATCACAACCCTATTGACTTGATCAACCTGAAAAAGTAATCCATTCAGGTTGTCGGATGTGTGTGAGTTGAGATTTCAGAAGCTCAAGACTGCCTCTACTACAACTTCGGTATTGGTATTACCCACGGGTTTGGGATCCTATACGGTGTATTGTGATGCATCACGTGTTGGGCTCGATGTAATGTTGATGCATGATGGTAGGGTGATTGCATACGCGTCGCGGAAGTTGAAGGTTCTTGAGAAGAACTCCTGTTCATGCATTGAAGATTTGGTGGCATTACCCCTACGTCATGTCATGTGAGGTGTTCACGGGTCATCGGAGCTTGCAATATTTGTTCAAGCAAAAAGATCTCAATTTGAGGCAGCGGAGGTGGTTGGAGCTATTAAAAGACTATGATATCACCATCTTGTATCATCCCGGGAAGGGCAATGTGGTGGCCGATGCTTGAGTAGGAAGGATGTGAGTATGGGCAGCTTTGCATATATTTCATTTGGTGACAAGAGACATCCAATGTTTGGGCTTTGGCCAATCAGTTTGTGAGGTTCGATGTTTCGGAGCCCGATCGTTTTCTAGATTTCACGGTCTCTCGTACTTCTTTGTATGAATGCATCAGAGAGTGTCAGTATGACGACCCAATTTACTTGTTCTTAAGGACACGGTGCAGTACGGTAATGCCAAGAAAGTTACAATTGGAGATGATGGGGTTTTGCGGATGCAGGATTGGAATTGTGTTCCCAATGTGGATGGGCTTCGTGAGTTGATTTTTGAGGGGCCCCATAGTTTGCGGTATTCTATTCACCCGGGTGCCTCCAAGATGTACCAGTATTTAAGGCAACATTATTGGTAGACAAGGATGAAAAAAAGATATAGTTTCATATATAACTCGATGTTTGAACGATCATCAGGTAAAGTACGAGCATCAGAGGCCTGGTGGTTTGCTTCAGAGGCTAGAGATTCATGAGTGGAAGTGGGAGAGTATTACCATAGATTTCATTGTTGGTCTTCCACATACTCAGAAGAAACTTGACGCGATATGGGTGATTGCAGACATATTGACCAAGTCGTCGTATTTCATTCTAGTAGCAGTTACCTATTCTTTAGACTAGTTGGCTGCGATTTATATTCGCGAGATTGTTCGTCTACATGATGTGATGGTGTCTATCATTTCTCATCGGGGCACGCAGTTCACATCGCACTTTGTAGGGCCGTAAAGTGTGAGCTAGGCACACAAGTTGAGTTAAATACAACATTTTACCCCCAGGCAGATAGACAATCTGAGCGCACCATTCAGATATCGGAGGATATTCGTCGCGCTTGCGTTATGGATTTCGGGTGTTCTTGGGATCAGTTCTTGCTTCTTGTTTTCCTACAACAACATCTACGAATAGAGTATTCAAATGGCCCCTTATGAGGCATTATACGAGCGACAGTTCTGATCTCCAGTTGGTTGGTTTGAGCCGGGAGAGGCTCGGTTGTTGGGTACCGATTTGGTTCTGAATGCCTTAGAAAAGGTTAAGATGATTCAAGATCAACTTCGCACAACTCAATCTAGGCATAAGAATTATGTCGATCATAGAGTTCATGATTTTGCATTCATGGTTGGAGAGAAGATTTTGTTCCAGGTTTCACCCATGAAGGGTGTGAAAAGGTTCGGAAAGAAGGGCAAGTTGAGCCCTGGGTATATTAGACCTTTTGAGATTCTTGAGAGAGTGGGTGAGGTGGACCACAAGCTTGCGTTGCCACCTAGATCATCAGCAGTCCATGAGGTGTTCCATGTGTCCATGCTTAAGAAATATCACAGTGATCCATCCCATGTATTAGATTTCAGCTTCAGTCCAATTGGACAAGGATTTGACTTACGAGGAGGAGTCAGTGGCCATTCTAACCCGGCAGGTCTGAAAGTTGAGGTCTAAGAGTTATCCTTCAGCTCGAGTGTAGTGGAGAGGTCAACTAATCGAGACAGCTACGTGTGAGTCTGAGTTCGATATGCAGAGTAGATAACCACACCTTTTCACCAGTCCAAGTAATTTTCTATGCCTGTTCGAGAAAGAATGTTTGTTTTAGAGGTGGAGAATGTGATGACCCGATAGGTCATTTTGAGAATTTGCCTCTATTTCCATGCTTTGAGACCTCAATTAGATGCATTTAGCATTCCTTGATTTGCGTGGCAATCCGTGTCTCATTCCGGGAAGTCTTTATGTGAAAAATTGAAGAAAATATGAAATTTTTCCTTAAGAATGACTTGAGTTGACCACGGTTAACATTATATGTAAACATACATGGATCATTTTTTTGACGATCTCGGTGGATCCGTATCGTGATTTAGGACTTAGGCGTATGAACGAAATTTAATTCAGAAGTCCCTAACTTGTTATGACTCATTTTGTCGAAGACTAGCGTTTTTGGAAGTTAGAAATTTCTAAGTTTGACTGTAAGTTGACTTCTTAGCTAACTGGTTTGTCTTTTGATGTTAGAAGTTGGAATAGTTCTGTATTACTATTTGAAACTTGTTTGGAAAATTTGGTTCAATTTGGAATTCATTTGACATGATTCGGACGCCTAAACGTGATTCTAGTGTTCTTGAGTTTCACTTTGAAAGTTCATTCATTTTGAGGATTTGTTCGTAGATTTAGATGTTATGTTGCTTATTTGATTGCGCGAGAAAGTTCGTATGATATAATTACACTTATATGCATATTTGGTTTGGAGACCGAGGGACTCGAGTGAGTTACGAGTAGGCTACAGATCGATTATGGACTTTGGAGATAGCTGATGCCTTCTCTGCTGCTGGTGTGATCTGCATATCTCACATTTGCAAGGTCTGGCTCACAATTGCGAGTCACACTTTTGCGAACAAATGTTCGCATTTGCGATCAGGGGCTGGTTTGGGTGGTTTCGCATTTGCAGGTACTATGTTCGCATTTGCAAACTAGGCAGTGATTGCAATAGCGATCTCAGAGTTACATTTGCGACTTAGAAATCCTCAAGCAGTCTTCGCATTTGCAAAGAAATGGTGCAAAATTTCAAACTTTGGAAGTTTAGAATTGCGAACCAAATGTCGCATTTGCGAGCTCTGGGAGTCCGAGATTTGCGACCCCTTTCTCGCATTTGCTATGTTCGCAATTTCAGAGAAGACATCGCAATTGTGGCATCCGCAACTGGGTAAAAGAAGGGAAAAACGGGACTTAGCTCATTTCACACAATCTCTCAATCGTAAATACCCTAGAGGCGAGTTTTTAAGAGACCTTTCTTCCTAATTCATTAGCAAGTGACTGTAATCCATTTATTTTCAATTAACCATTACATTTCATGATATTTCAACAACAAATTGAGAGTTTCCATGGTAGAAATAAGAGATTGTGGCAGAAATGGGGATTTTTGTAAAATTGAGATTGAGACCTCGAATTGAGGTTGAATTTCGAAACAAGTCACATAATCGGTCTCGGGAGTGAATGGATAATTGAGTTTTTGTTCGTATCTCAATTTTGAACAAGCGAGCCCAGGGTTGAATTTTGAAAACATTTTAAAAAATAATCTAAATTGAACCTCTTTCATTTGTGGGTAGTTACTTAAGATTATTTTGAATCATTTGGTCAATGATTTGCTAGATTTGGTTGTTTGGAGACTTGTTCAAAGGCAAGGCCATGGTGGATTGACTGCTTGAGTTGCAGAATGAGGTAAGTGTTGGGTTTAACCTTGATTGAGGGAGGTAGGGACCCTTGAACTTCACATTATGTGCATTATGGGTGAACCAACATATATGCGAGGTGACGAGTATATATGCACCATTGTATTACTTGCTTCCATGCTTCAGTTACCTCATTGTATATCTTGTTACACGCCTTAATTGCTATATACTTATTTGACTTACATGCCATAATTTCTACTTGCATTTATCTATACATGGATTAAACTGTCCATTCTTTCCATAACTCCATGCATATTTGCTACTTGTGTCTGTTTTCTCTTCTTGAATCTAAATTATCTCAGGTCTTGCTTGTCTTGTAGTTTTGTAACATTTGTTGCCTTAAATAATGTAGTTTCATTTGTATGAGTTGTTAATTGGTAGATACTAATGAGTTGGTAAAGTTGAGATATTCGAGTTGTTAGAGGTTCTTTGAGTATCATGTTATCCTTCATTGTTACGTACATTTACTCTCTTGATGTAGAACATTTTGTATTCTTCGTTTTTGAATTAATGTTGTTGATTGAAATTGTTTGGGTAGCGGGTTGCACATAACAAAATTTTGAAAGGTGATGAATTAAAATGGCGAAATAAGGACGGATTATAATATTGACAGATGATAATATGCTGGGATCAGGTTGTGCACCGCAACAGACTATATAAATTTATAATTATTTATGACCGTGGATTTGCCTCGGCATTTGTGATGAGTTAATATGACTTGTTATTATGGGCTCCCTGGTAGTTAGAGTTTGAATTCATTAATATGAATTAACTGCTTTATTTCCATTCATGTCTTTTCTAATATTATTATTACTGCGTATACGTTATTGTAAGTGACCCGCCTTAGCCTCGTCACAACTTTGTCGAGGATAGGCCCGGCACTTACAGAGTACATGGGAACAGTTGTACTCATACTACATTCTGCACTTCTTGTGCAGACACCGGAGTTGGTCCTAGAGGCGTTCAATAGACTTGCTCAGATCCAGATGTCAGTGGAGACTTGAGGTATATTTGCACGTCATTACCTTTCTACTTCATTTTAGATGTTCATTTTGATTCAGACAGTTATATTTATTTCAGACCATTGCCTGTAGTATTCTAGACGCTTATGTATTCGTGACACCAGTTTTGGGATTTGAATTTGGGTTTTGTCACTTGTTAGCTTATTACCTTATTTCAGAGTTTCATTATTGTTATTTAATTTGGAAGTTGTTAAAAATGGTTAATAGATATAGCTAACGTTGGCTTACCTAGCAAGTTAAGTTTTAGGTGCCATCACGGTCCCGAGAGTGGGAATTCCGGGTCGTGAGCCATGTGGAAGCGAATTTTAAGGAAAAAGCTATTTTCGAGGTTTGAGTTGGCCTAGTTCAGGTAAGCATCTTGTCTAACTTTGTGTGGGGGAACTACCCCTTAGGATTTAGATTTTTTGTGCTATTTATATTATGTGGAAGACTTGTACCCAAGGTGACGAATGTGTAGAAGGGGTATATATGGTATTTGGCCGGTTTAGGTTATTTAAACTCTTTTCATGCCTTCAATTGAATTGTCATAACATGTTACCTCTTTCATTGGTAATATACTCTTACATGTGTTAATCCACTCTTGCATGCCTTAATAGACGTTGTTAGCTCTTTGTTCAGCCTCTTACTTGCTATATTTGCTCTCCCATATTTTAGTTGAAATTGTTACTTTTCTTATTGTCTTGTTACCTATTTATTATTGAATTACTCTTACTTTAAGTTGTTTAATCGCAGATTTTCGTCTTGGTGAGTTATTAGAATTGAAGTAGTAAAAGCCGTTATCATTTTGAGGTGAAGTAATTATTGAGGATCTTTCCTTGTTGAGTATTGCTCATTCATATTGTTGTTATTGAGATTATTGTAAACATTGTGATTGAGTCATGAGCTATTTGTTGTGGAAATATCGGTATTGTTGACTTTTTGGTAAGTTGTGATATATGGACACTTGTGGTATGGGTTGTAATTGTGTTCTGATATTGATACGCATGCAATGATATAATGCTAGGGATTGATACATATGCAATGAGATAAGGTGGGATTGATACGCGTGTTGCTAGTAGGGGAACTATTTGAAGACACGTAGTGGGATAACGTGCGCTAAAACAATGTAGCTATTTCAGAAAAAATAAGTTTCAAAAACTAAATGTAAGGCTCACACGGTGATATAAGGAAAGATTGTGATTGAAATTGTGATATGTGAATACAAGGGAGTGACTTGATTGTGATTTTTATTGTACACTCCATGTAAAAAAGGTTTATTGGTTGAACAGTTCTTGTTGTTTTTCTTTCTTGTCTTGTTTTTGTCCGTATTTGATTTCTTGAGGTTCTCATTATGTGTTCCCTTCTTGTTGCTTTTCTTTTTTTGCTTTAGATTCCGTCATTAGCTTACGTTACTAAACTGTTTTGTTATTATTCATTTCTTCGCCTTTCGTTACTTCTCGTTATTATATTTTGTTCCATTTATCTTGTTCTAGTAGGTGTCTTGACCTGGTCTCGTCACTATTCTATCGAGGTTAGGCTTAATATATACTGGGTACCGTCGTGGTGTATTCATACTACCCGTGATGGACACTAGTGATTGATTGATTGACTGCTTTCCGGAGACTTCAAGGTATACCTGCTCGACATCCGCAAGTCTCGGAGTCACCTTCCGTTATCTTCTCATTACTGTTATTTCCTTTATCAGATAGTGTTGTGGTTGAGGTTTTAGAATATTATGTAGAGCTTATGACTCAGTTCCACCGATTTTGAGAATTATGTTGTTGATGTTCTATTTTGGAAATTATATGAGCTTATCGGTTTCTTTTAGTATCTCAGTTGGTTATTTATGTCAAGTTATTATTAAACGTTAGATTTCCTTAGAGATTAGGTGCCATCACGATAACTTATAATTTGGGTAGTAACAAACACAAATTCACGAAAGATTATGGAACAATGGTAAGTAATCCTCCCATATTAATTAGACTTTAAATTTGTGATGGGTATATCAACGCATTTGACAGGGAATACTTCACCCTCAAAGTAGGATTTCTTAGCAGGAATTCGGATTAATCAAAACCCACGTAGAATATCGAATATTGAGTGGACAAAGAGATCATTGGTACGCGGACATTCAAATTTACATGCATTAGAATTAAAAGGAATTGAGAACATTCCTCCATATACAAAGCAGACTGTCATGCACGTGCTATTGAGCACCGCTTGATCAATGAGATTAGATGTCATCACATGCTACCATCAGCTTTAGGGCATCAATCCACAAACTTTCTCATTACATCTTGATAGTGCCCTCCCGTTGTTTATCAACTCTCGTTTATTCTTGCAAATTAACAAATATACAGGTGCTTATAAAATCTCCTCCGACTTAGAACTTTAATAATTTAAATCCGTTAGGCCATTTATATCACAGAGATGTCCAGAAGGTAAGGTAACATGTTCCCTTTAAATTATTAAAATTCTTCCCTTATTTTAAATAGGCAGAGGTCCGCCTAACGTCCCACCAATAAAGGTGATTTTATTTAAAGAAAATAGATTGTATATGCCAAACTAATTAGTTAGATACTTCACTCGACTATAAAACATTTTATGAGTGAGCATGTTACTTTAATTTGAAGACGAATTTATAGGCAAAACTGAAAATTTTACCACTTAGTTCTTGTATACGGTCGAAATCAGGTGAATCCGCTTTTAGAGGTTCGAGAGGTCACCTCGAGCCCAAGTTCAAATGAATCGAGATAGATCGGGCTCGAGACTAATGAAGGAATGCAGACCTCGAGGACCAAAGCATAGAATACCGGAGGCCGAGTATGACCCGCCTTGAAATAATGCCGTTATGGACTTGTACCAGAATAGGCGGGAATCCCACAATGGCACAAAGATCAAGGCGCAAATCCCGGTACGGATTTGTACGAATTCGTACAAATCCGCTAGACAACGGTACCAATTAGATTTCTTTCTAGAAACAGAAAATGTATCTTATTTAGGACCCCTCCCGCCTATTATATAAAGGGGAAGCTGTTCATTTTTAAAGATCATCAATCATTGGCAAAGAATACACACATACTTTTGCATTCGTCTCTCATCAGAATTGTGCTTTAGCTTTATTATATTCTCTTTACTTTATTTTACTTTTCATCGAAGTCTATCTCGAGGTTATCTTGGCTCGAGGTCGAGACTTGCTCATACACTGGTTTGATTTAACTTTCTTACTTAACTCACATACTTATCTTCTTGTTTATCAATCAGTATTGGACTAAATCGCATTTCTTTAAGACCTCGTTATAAGTTTAATTATTACTCATATTTTAGGGTAAATAATTCTATCTCATAAATTATGAATTTTCATTGGACACGCCATCAAAAATATGGTTTCTGTTGCGGAATATCGTGGGTTAACTAGAACACAATCACACACAAAGCAAATAGAGAAGAAAAATCAACACAAGGATTTAACGAGGTTTGGCTAAGCCTAATCCTCGGGGCAAAAGCATAGAGAATTTCCACTATGAATGAGAAGAAAAAAGTACAATACAATCTATAGAATCCCCAACTACAACCCCTATATATAGATTCCAAAAGGTCCCAAACATATATGAGAAAGGTTTCCCAATTTGACACGGGCTATAAGTTTTCCTTTCCCAAATCTATTAGGACAATGGGTTTTCCTAAACCTATAGGGACTATGGGTTTCCTAAAAATACAAGGAAATAATTCAAGCCACAAATAACAAATCTTCCCCTTGGCTTGAATTCTCTTCATCAACAGGAACAACGTCTTTCTACCTTTCCCTCAGCCCTCGCAAGGGCTCTATCCATTGCCACATGCATAAACCAAGTCTAGGCAAAGCCTAAACTTGTTAAGATACTTAATCTCTTCTGCCATAACACTAATTCGTTGATTTGGTTCTGTACCCGAAATAGCTTCTAGATAGCCATAACACTCAAACGCATCAACGATTTCTGCAACTGCCAAAGAAAATCCCATATGATTCGTATATCCAAGAAGATTCCCATCAACTACGTTTGCAAATCTTTGCGGTTGGTTGATCACTCTCATCTCTATACAAGTTTCAATGCTAAATAGTTGTTGTTGCGCATGTGCATCAACATTATCACCTTGATCAATATTTTGAAACTCCTCCACTTCCTCTACTTTAGAACTACTGGGCTGAGCTAGTGGAGATTCAATTTCTAGCTCTATGCGGTCACTGACACCACGATCTATTTCTGCTATTGCCTTCTCCCTCTAATTATCCAGTGAGGCAGATTCATTGAATGTTACATCCCTACTGATAATTGGCCCTGGAGTCTTTTGATCTGTGCACCACAACCTATAACATTTCACTCTTGTTGCATACCCTAGAAATATGCACTTTTTTGCCCTCGACTCAAGTTTTCCATCCCTCAAATGAGCATAAGCAAGACAACCAAATATCCTTAAATTTGAATAATCAGCAGGCAAACCGGACCATACCTCAAAAGAAGTTTTGAACCAATAGTTGTGGATGGAGATCTATTGACCAAATAACAAGTTGTATTGATTGCTTCAGCCCAAAAATCTTTGCTAGCACATGAGTGTGAAAGCATGCTTCGTGCCCTATCACAAAGCGTTCTATTCATACGTTCTGCAACACCATTTTGTTGTGGTGTTCCGACATAAGTGCGGTGTCTCACTATGCCCTCCCTGCTGCAGAAATTATCGAACTCAGAGTTGCAAAATTCCAACCAATTGTCAGTTCGAAGACGCTTAACTTTTCTTTCCGTCTGCCTCTCAACCATCGTTTTCCATTTAACAAATGTCAAAAATGCCTCATCTTTTGTTTTCAGAAAATACACCCACACCATCCTTGAGTAATCATCAGTCAAAGTCATAAAATACCTGGCACCACTCTTAGAAGGAACTTTGTTTGGACTCCACAAGTCAGAGTGTATATAATCTAACTTGTCTCTTGTCTTGTGCTCGGCCTTCTTGATGAACTTTACCCTTGTTTGTTTACCAAACACACAATGCTCACAAAAATTCAAAACTTGATTTTTGTACCTATTCAGCAAATTCTGCTTACTCAACAAAGACAATCCATTATCACTCATATGGACAAGTCGCAAATACCACAACTGAGACTGATTCAGATCACTTTTCTCAGAAGCTACAACAGCTTCCCCTTCAACTACACTGGCCTGAAGATGATACAATTTAGAATGTAGTTTACCCATCATGAGTATCATGGAGCCTTTACACACTTTAAGTATTCCATTCTCGGAGTGAAATTTATATCCTTGATCATCCAAAGTCTAAAGAGAAATTAAATTTCTCTTTATCCGAGGAACATGCCAACACTCAATGTTTCTGATAATTCCGTCAAACATTCTCAATTTGATGTTACCAACCCCCTCTACTTGTAATAGATTATCATCTCCCATATAGACAGTCCCACTCATTTGCTTGTAAGTTGCAAACCAATTCTTGTGTGGACACATGTGGAAAGTAGCACCAGAATCAAGAACCCAAGAATTTTTCCCGTGACTAGAACTCACAGCACAGACTTCCCCTACATAGTCACTATCATCAGAATTATTGCCAGTGTCAACAATATTTGTTGAATTATCTATTTTCTGCTTCCCTCTTTTCTCCTTCAGTTTAGGACAATCTCTCTTGTAGTGACCTTGCTCCCCGCACTCATAACAATGTTGCTTCCTTGCTCTAGACTTTGATTTGGCGGTTGACGTTTTCCTGTTAAAGTCCTTTTGTTGTGTTCTTCCTCTAATCACAAGACCCTCGCCCTCAATTCTGCTATCTGGAAAGCTCTTTTTCAACTCTTTAGATTTTATTGCATTACTAACATCTTCTAGTGAAATGTTGTCTTTCCCATGCATATAGCAGTGCATCGGCAAAAGTATCATAAGACTGTGGTAAAGAACATAACATAATCAAGGCTTGATCCTCTCTATCAATTTTGATATCCATATTCTTCAGGTCCATTATAATTGAATTAAACTCATCAAGGTGAGTTTTAACAAGTGTACCTTCGTTCATACAGAGATTGTATAACCTTTTTTTTCTCCTGGTAGAGGCGGTTTGTCAGCGATTTCTTAGAAAACAGATCTTCCAGCTTCTTCCATGCCGTTGCTGCAGAAATTTCTTTAACCATTTCCTGAAGAACGCTATCTGTAACGCTCATGAAGATCGCAATCAAGGCCCTCTCCTTGAGGTCTTCCTTATTTGTCTCTTTCATCTCTTCAAGAAAATCCTCATCAATTGCTTTCCATAATCCTTGTAACACGGGACGATTTCATCCTAATATTCCATAGACTGAAACTAGAACCCCCGTCAAATTTCGCTACTTCGTACTTTGTTGAAGATGATGAAGACATCTTAACCCTAGATTATATGTAGAAACCCAAACCTTTCTCTGATACCAATTGTTGCGGAATATCGTGGGTTAACTAGCACACAATCACACACAAAGCAAATAGAGAAGAAAAATCAACACAAGGATTTAACGAGGTTCGGCTAAGACTAATCCCCGGGGCAAAAGCAGAGAGAGTTTTCCACTATGAATGAGAAAAAAAGCACAATACAATTTGTATAATCCCCAACTACAACCCCTATATATAGATCCCAAAAGGTCCCAAACATATATGAGAAAGGTTTCACAATTTGTTAAGGGCTATAGGTTTTCCTTTCCCAAATCTATTAGGACAATGAGTTTTCCTAAACCTGTAGGAATTATGAATTTCATAAAAATACAAGGAAATAATTCAAGTCACAAATAACAGTTTCCGATGGAAAATCCGTGGAAACCATTTCCGACGAACCAGTGTTTGAGGGATATAATTTTGTCAAATATTTAAGAGAAAAATGCAACATAAAATTACTTTTGGGGAGCAAAATATAAAAAATAAAATAAAAGGTACAAGGGTACAATTATTGGAATATCGTGTGGAAAGTTGAATATGTGGAAGATGAGTTGTGGAATGGGATGGGATCAGAGGGAGAGGAAGAAGATCATGTCAAGCCATGTGAATGGTTTATGCACGATCCTAAGCTTTCTTTCACTTTGTCTCCGAACTAACTTCACATGTAGGGCATGTGTCCCTTTTTGCCATTATCCCTTTGTTTATTTGTACCTTCCTCCCCATATTCCTAATATAACTTAGAGTAGTTGTCATTTAATAATAATATGCCGCACCACGTTCAGAAGCGGAGCTAGAATTTCAAGTTTAAGGCTTTAATATTTTAAGCCTTTTAAGTTATCGGGTTCTAAATTATTAATTTATAACCAGTTGATAAATTTTTCAAGACAAATACAAAATTGAACTAAAGCTACTAAGTTCGCCGAATCTGGAACCGCTCCTGACTACGCTCATAATAATTAACAAGAGATTTAGTTTTCTATTAAACCAATTGGTCGTAATCACTTCAACTTTAAGCAAGTGTAGTGAGGCATAAAGCGTTGAAATTCTTCTAAACTATTCCTTTGTGCGATGAAGTGAATTTGTATAACACACAAACATGTAAAAACAGAGAATGGTATATGAATAGTGGATGTGATCAGAGTCCAGCTATTAGGGTTATGACTCGCATGAGATACCAATATTCATCTGCAGCGACAAAGCTATGGTTTGGATTGGATCGGATCGGATATCCATACGTTGCTGCACCTGTACTCAAGATTTTGTGCCTCAATTAATTAATGATACTACTAATGGACGTGGAATATTGTATCAGATAATGTGGCCCATTTTCTTGTGCTACTACTTCAGTAAAGAGATTTTTACTTTTCTACACTCCGTATGAAATCTTATTATCCTCCCTACTCAAGTTCCAATTTAATTTCATGTATATATACAATTAACCAATTATATACATTTTAGGAATTAAATGATATATTCCCTCGCTCCACGTTTATCCTTTAATCACCCTAAAATGTATCTAACGTACATATCTCACTCCCCCGCCGTATCTCTGCACACACCCCCACGATTCTAATCTTCTCTCCCTCGATTAAGGCATTCTTCCATTTTTGTTCAAAAATCTTTTACAATTTCTCTCTTGATCTCGTCTGTCCTCTCGCTCCCGGTCCCACATGGCCTCTAGCGGGCGAGCGATCCCTACCACCTGCTAGAACGAAACATATGACTCCAACTCTCGAGCCATGCTGAGCCGAATATCATGCCTGAGCCCCTCAATGAATCTACGGACTCTCCCTCTAACTATAGCGACCAAGGCAAGTGCATGTCTGGCCAAATCACTGAATGTGAGGGCATACTCTAATACTGACATAGTGACCTGATGCAACTGCTAAAACTCCGTGCGCCATGCATCCCGAAGGGACTGAGGTACAAACTTTCGCAAAAACATCTCTAGAAATTGAATCCATGTAAGTGAAGCTGCATCAACCGGGCTACCCAACTCATATGCCCGCCACCACTGATAAACCGCTCCCTTAAGCTGGAACGTAGTAAAAGTAATCCCACTCGTCTCAACAATATACATAGTGCGGAGGATGCTATGGCACTCCTCCAGAACACCCTGTGCACTTTCTGAAACCAAACCGGTGAATGTAGGAGGGTTATATCTCTTGAACCTTGCAAATCTGAGCTGCCCTTCCTCGAATGCTGCTGCTCTGACCATGAGCTGAACTGGAACTACAGGCTGTGTCACCATGACACCTTGAACCTGACCAACGTGAACTTGTTGCTCTAGAGTGTGGGCGGCGGGAGTCAGGGATCCTCCCCCCGATCTGTGAAGTAACTGGTGCGACCGGATATAACCCCCACCTGAGCCAATGTACCAAACATGCTCAGGAACTATGCTAAAGTCTCCTGATGCCCTAGGGTAACAGCAGGCGCCTCCGATCCTGCCCCCCAACTGCTGCTCTGGTAGGTGCCCTATCTGCGGCACGTGCTCCTCGTCGGCCTCTGCCCCTGACCCTAGCGACATCATGCTCCCGGGGTAACATCATCAGGAACCGCAGCTCGTGTTCTCACTATTTGTGAGAGAATAGAATGATAAATTTCAAACTTCAAGATCAATGAACTCTCACGATAGGAATGAAGAAAGTGAAATTATCCTAATAGTTCTGTAGCCTCTCGAAGATAAGTACAGACGTCTCCGTACTAATCCGCAAGACTCTACTAAACTCGCTTATGACTCGTAGCACCTATGAACCTAGAGCTCTGATACTAACTTGTCACGATCCAGTTTCCCCTCCGTTGGGTATCGTGATGACATCTAGTCTTAGAGACTAGGTAAGCATAACATTTACTGAATACAACAATAACAAAGAAAAATCTAACAGTTTTGATGTAGAAATCTTTATAGAATTTACAATTTCTCAAATCCGGTAATACAAGCCATAAGCTCTACAGAGTTTACTACAACTTCTAAATACAATTGTTTTGAAGTACGTAAGAACAATGTGAATACAAAATAAGAAAGTGACTCTGAAGCCTGCGAACGTGGCGATAGGTTTACCTTGAGTATCCTCAGCAAGAATCCGCACAGCTACTAACGATCAATACCTCGGTCTGCACAAAAATGTGCAAAAGGAATAATCACCGTAAAGAATACTAGGCGCAAGGAGAACAACTTAACAAGGGAAAACAAAAATATAGCAACAATTCCATAATATTCAAGTCAACAATAAGAAGCCAACACGAGTCAAATAGTTCAAAATAATGGCAAATCACCTAAGATATATGTTATCTAAACTCCTTTGAGGTTGAGCAATTACGAAGGATATTCAACAATTCAATTAAGGATAAATAGAAGAAGATAATCCTAACTCCAATTAATGGATGAGATAATAATAATTTCAATTAAAGATGAGCAGTTATTAAAATATAACATGACGCTAGAAGAGATAAAATCTTCAGTTAAGTCAAATAAGATTCTATTAGACAGTAAGAGTAAATTCTAATGCAATTATCTCTAATTATAGCATCTAGAGGTGAAACTAGCAGATAGGAACTCAAACGTATCAAGAACAACTTCATACACGATGAATATAAGGACCTAAGAAACCTAAAAGACCAACTTCCCACAAATAAGTCCGAGCACGCACTCGTCTCCTCGCGTACACGGACTACAATAAATATAGAAGACTCAAATCCTAAGGGATAGTTTCCCCACACAAGGTTAGGCAAGATACTTACCTCAAAGACGACAACCTGGTACACTAAAATGAACTCCTCGGGTAAAAACACCTCTGGACGGTTCAAATCCAACTAAAATAACTTCAAAGCACACATAACACTTATAAGAAACTATTCCGGATCATAAAGTCTAAATCTTTAACAAAATCCAAAAATCGGTCCAAAAGTCGACCTCCGGGCCCGCACTTCGGAACCCGGCAAATTTAACAAAATAAGAATACCCATTCCAATATGAGTTTAACCATACAAAAGTAATTAAATTCAGATACCATTTCGTCCCTCAAATCATGATTTTTAATTTTAGAAATTTTCTTCAAAAACCAACATTTTCCTCAACCAAAAACACAAATTTAATGATAGAATTGAAGATAAATTCGTGGAATACATTAATTACTAAGTGAAGAACACTTAAACAATCGAATTGCTTGAAAACCCTACCAAGAATCTCTCAAAATAGAGCTCTACAAGTCAAAATATAGAGAAAATGGCAAACCCTCGAATATAAACTCTCTGCCCAGGCGTGACCGCACCTGCGACAAAAATAGTCGCTTTTACGCAACCGCTGGTGCGCATGACCAACCGCACATGCCCTCTCTCTCGCTCCTGCGCCCAAGGATCCGCTTATGCAGGGCCGCATGTGCGCATCATTTCTCCGCATCTGCAGAGACTTCCCATTCCACCTCATCTCGCACCTACGCCCAAGGTACGCAAGTGCGATTACACCGGAACTCAGACCTCCTTAAAACCATGGAAATCATCCGCAACTCGTCTGAAACACACCCGGGGCCTTTGGGACCCCTTCCAGACATACCAACAAGTTCTATACCCTAACACGGACCCGCTCGAGGTCTCAAATCACATCAAACCACGACTAAAGTACGAATCGCACCATGAATCGAGCTTATGAACTTTCAAATCTTCCAACTTCTAAAACTCATGCTGAAACCTATCAATTCAACCCGGAATGACTCCAAATTCTATAGACAAGTCCCAATTGAAATAACGGAGCTATTCCAACTCTTGGAATCGCATTCTGACCCTGATATCACCATAGTCAACCATTGGTCAAACCTTTCCACTTTCCAACTTCAATTTTTGCCGAAATGCCTCAAATTACCCTACAGACCTCCAAATCCTAATTCGGACGCACGCCTAAGTCCAAATTCACAATACGAAGCTTCTAAAATAATCTAAAACTCATTTAGGAGCTGTTTACACAAAAAGTCTAATTCCGGTCAAATTATCACCGCTTAAGCTTCCAAAACTAGAATCATTTTTCCAATTGAAATCCGAATCATATATTGAATCCAACCATGCACGCAGGTCGATATACATAATGTGAAGTTGCTCAAGGCCTTATGCTACCAAACGAAGCTTAAATTCTCAAAGCGATCGGTCGGGTCGTTACATTCTCACCCTCGTAAAACAATGTTCGTCCTCGAATGTGCCAAGATTCGCCTCAACTCATCAAATCGCTGAATGCACACTTCCAACATACACCTCGCGGGTGATCCCACATCATCCCATTCTACATAAGCCCGATGACAGCATATCAGCTGCAATTTAGCCATTCTACCAACACCGATAAGCCTCATACTCGAAATTAACACCTTCTATTCATTTACGAAAGACCCGATTCTAAATCCATATCCGATATCAGTCTCAACTAGCTACATCCACTCATGCCTACACCTACAAGGTACGATCACACAACATAACACACCACACATAGGCCCTTAATAGCACTTCTAATCACAATAGCTGTCCGAAATCAATCCATCACCGACAATTAGCCTCATATAAAATAGACTCTACTTCAAACCTCCATAACACCAATAATAATGCAAGAAACACGAAGAAATCATAATTAGACACCCGAATCACCAAGCCACAACTAACACCACCGGGCACACACCCCGCAAGCTAAAACTCAAGAAGCACAGAACGAAAATGACTGAATATGAAAAGAGAAACACATATGGGAACTACCAAACAAGCCTGACATGCACAACTCTCTATCAATACTAACCCACAAAGACAATATAACAAAGAAAGAATTAAAGCATATGAACAAATAAAAAGGATCCCATCCTGTATAACCTACACCGCGGTACTCAGCCCGATTCAAACATAACGAATCACAAGAGATCACGAGGGTCTCGCCCTCAACTCTAATTCCCATATCGAATATATATCATACCAATTGAAATCTTCCACTAACTCAGCTCTGCCAATAAATCACAACACTTACAGAACTCTCACCCCGGTAGAGTATCAAATCACAACTCTTAACCAAAATACTCAGGAAAAATCACATCAAGCCTACCATGATGAACAACAAAGACTCACTTCTGGTCTCAACACTCTCAATGATAAATAAAAACAAAGATAGACATGGGCTACCACTCATAGAATCTCTCAACAGGAGCAAACACGAAAAATAGAGTGCAAAGCATGAAACTCACTCATAAATGAAGCAACAAATAAGGAACTCGTCCCGACCATCAGAACTATAATGAAATTCAAATGGTGCCCCTATGTAACAGATCAAAACATACATGTATGATAATATCTGGCACAACGGCCTCCAGTCTACTATATGAAACACATCAACGGGTCGGGCCTCCCCCTCTTGGGCGACCTCTACTCACCTGAATAACTCGTTGTGACACACCTGCCCGAAGCCTAGGACAATCTCTCACCATGTGGTTGATATCTCCACACTCAAAGAAACCTCTCTACTGACATGGCTGTGGAAACTGAGAAGTACGAGTACTCTGAGACCCATGAGCACCTGAAACACTGCGCGAAGCCGGAAGTGCAAACCGAACTGGCTGATCCACAGAACCTCTACCATGTTGTAACATGCCTCAAAAATAAGGACCAACAGATCTCTTCGGTCTACGAGGCCTCCTCGCCTCCATGTACTCTCTCTCCTGACCTTGTCTGTCCTCTCGCTCCTGGTCCCACATGCCCTCTTATTGGCGAGCGATCCCTACCATCTGCTAGAACGAAACATATGACTCCGACTCTTGAGACATGCTAAACCGAATATCATGCCTGAGCCCCTCAATGAATCTACGGACTCTCCCTCTAACTGTAGCGACCAAGGCAGTTGCATGTCTAGCCAAATCACTGAAACTGACGGCATACTCTAATACTGACATGGTGCCCTGACGCAACTACTCAAACTCCGCGCGCCATGCATCCTGAAGGGACTGAGGTACAAACTTTCTCAAAAGCATCTCTAAAAACGGAATCCATGTAGTAAAAGCAACCCCACTCGTCTCAAAAATATCCATCTCAGCTGGGCTACCCAACTTATATTCCTGCCACCACTAATAAGCCTCTCCCTTAAGTTGAAACGTAGTAAAAGCAACCCCACTCATCTCAAAAATATCCATAGTGCGGAGGATGCTATGGCACTCCTCAGAAAACCCAGTACACTTCCTGAAGCCAAACCGCTGAATGTAGGAGGGTTATATCTCTTGAAACTTGCAAATCTAAGTTGCCCTTACTCGGATGCTGCTGCTCTGACCATGAGCTGAAGTGGAACTATATGTTGTGTCACCATGACACTTGGAACCTGACTAATGTGAACTCGCTGCTCTGAAGTGTGGGCGGCGAGAGTCAAGGTTCCTCCCCCGCTCTGTGAAGTAACTGGTGCGACCGGAAATAACCCCATTTGAGCTAATGTACCAAACATGCTCAAGAACTGTGCTAAAGTCTCCTAAAGTCCAGGGGTAACAATAGGTGCCTCCGGTACCATCCCCCCAACTGGAACTACTGGTGGCTCCCCAACTGCTGCTCTGGTAGGTGCCCTAGATACGACACGTGCTCCTTATCTGGCTCTACCCCTGACCCTAACGACATCTGCTCTGGGGGTAACATCATAAGGAGCCGCAGCTCGTGTCCTTACCATTTGTGAGAGAATGGAATGATAAATTTCAAACTTCAAGATCAATGAACTCGCACGATAGGAATGAATGAAGTGAAATTGTCCTAATAGTTTCGTAGCCTCTCGAAGATAAGTACAGAGGTCTCCGTACTAATCCGCAAGACTCTACAAAACTCGCTTATGACTCGTAGCACCTATGAACCTAGAGTTCTGATACCAAGTTGTCATGACCAAATTTTCCCTTGGTTGGGTATCATGATGACACCTAGTCTTAGGGACTAGGTAATCCTAACATTTACTGTATACAACAATAACAAAGAAAAATCTAACAAGTTTGATGTAGAAATCTTTATAGAATTTATAATTTTCCAAACCCGGTGGTACAAGCCATAAGCTCTACAGAGTTTACTACAACTTCTAAATACAATTGTTTGGAAGTAAGTAAGAACAATGTGAATACAAAATAGGAAGGTGACTCTGAAGTTTGCGAAGGCGGCGACAGGTTTACCTTGAGTCTCCTTAGCAAGAATCCACACAACTACTAACGATCAATACCTGGGTCTGCACAAAAATGTGCAGAAGTGTAGTATGAGCACACCACAACGGTTCCCAGTAAGTATCAAGACTAACCTCGGTGAAGTAGTGACGAGGACTAGTAAAGAAACCCACCGGTCTAATAAACTGAACAAGGATAAGTATAGAAATTACAAAACATGATATCTATCTAAGGACTACGCGACATGGCTAAAAATATAGGAGCGACAACAAGGAAGGAAAACAGTAAGTAATAGCAGAACACCATAATATGGGCATAGAAAAATGGACGGAAACACAACCCAAATCCGATATAACAATACAGTAAAAGCAAGTATTAACTCAGCAACTGCAATAATTTTCACATCAGATCTTAGCCAACAAACCCCAACAATTTAGTCAAAACCTTCAAGTATAAATATTTCACCCATAAGTTTTTTTGAATAGAAGTCTTGAAATATACTTCCTTTAAATAAATATTCTTCAAATATAGTTTTTTCAAGATTAATACTTTTCAAATATAAACTTTTCAAATAAATATCCTTCAAAATAGTTTTCTCAAGATAAGTACTTTTCAAATATAAACTTTTCAAATAAATATCCTTCAAACATAGTACTTCCAAGATAAATACTTTTCAATTTTAAACTTTTCAAATAAATATCCTTCAAACATAGTTATTTCAAGATAATTAGTTTTTAAATATAATCTTTTTTAAATAAATATCCTTCGAGTATAAGTCACCCTGTGACACCTAAGCATAGAAGATTAGCAGCTCCGAACACAGATATAACAACAAGGGATCTCCCAGGATACCATCCCATAGTCCCAAAGTAAAGATGCAGTACAAGGGGATCTCCCGGAATACCATTCTGTAGTCTCAAAGTAAATATGCAGTGCTGAGGGATATCCCGGAATATCGTTCCGTAGTCCCAAAGTAAATATGCAATGCTAGGGGATCTCCCGGAATATCGTTCCGTAGTCCCAACGTAAATATGCAATGCAGGGGGATCTACCGGAATTTCGTTCCGTAGTCCCAACTTAAATATGAAGCGCAACCAACAAAGATAACAACTATAGCACGATAGAAACCTCGTACATCACCACAATAAGTACAAAAGCAACAATGATAGAAATGCAAAGTACGGGGAGTAAATCAACTCAAGAACTTTATATCACAAAGAACGGTAGAACTCATTCAAAAGGAATAACCGTAGTAAAGAATGCTAGGCGCAAGGAAAACAACTTAACAAGGGAAAACAAAAATGTAGCAACGATTACACAATATTCAAGTCAACAATAAGAATCCAACACAAGTTAAATAGTTCCAAATAAAGGCAAGTCAACTAAGATATAGGTTATCTAAACTCTTTTTGAGGTTGAGAAATTACGAATGATATTCAACAATTTAATTACAGATAAACTACAATCATAACTCCAATTAAGACTAAATAATTATAGGATGAGATAATAATAATTTCAATTAAAGATGAGCAGTAGTGAAAATATAGCATGACGGTAGAAGAGGTAAAATCTTCAGTTAAGTCAAATAATATTCGAGTAGACAGTAAGAGTAAATCCTAAAGCCATTATCTCTAATTACAACATATAGAGGTGAAACTAGAAGATAGGAACTCAAACGTATCAAGAACAACTTCATACATGATCAATATAAGGACCTAAGAACCTTAAAAGACCAACTTCACACAAATAAGTTTGAGCACGCACTCGTCACCTCGCGTACACGGACTACAATCAACATAGAAGACTCAAATCCTAAGGGGTAGTTCACACACACAAGGTTAGGCAAGATACTTACCTCAAAGACGACCACCCGATACTCTAAAATAAACTCCTCGAGTGAAAAAACCTCCGGACGGCTCAAATCCAACTAAAATAACCTCAACGCACACAAAACATATAAGATACTATTCCAGATCATAAAGTCTAAATCTTTAACAAATCCAAAAATCAGTCTAAAAGTCAACCCCCGGGCCTGCACTTCGGAACCCGACAAATTTAACAAAATCTGAATACACATTCCAGTATGAGTTTAACCATATAAAAATTATCAAATTCTGATACCATTTTGTCCATGTAAGGCCCCGGATTGGATATGGGTGCCAGATAGGCTAATTGTAATATTTTATGTGCTATTAATAAGATGTAAATGAATTGGATGTGGTAAATAAGGGTAAGAGTAAAATCAAAAAATTTCATAATGGGCTACAATTCCAAATGAGTTTGCTCAAGTCCACCCTTTGAACGTGAATATCAATATCAATATATATATATATATATATATATATACATCATTTTTGTAGGACCTGTAAGGAAAAATCATTAACCAAAACGATGCCCAGTTAGATTCCTATGTTGTTGTAACGGTAGAAATTTCATGCGGACTTTGAGGAAAAATTTCGTAAAGGGATGCAGATCTGGGTTCCACTATGCGATCGCAAACCTGCTTTGCGGACCGCATAATGGCCGTAGAGTAGGGCAGGAGACTGCCCAATTTGAGGGCAGTTATGCGGTGCATTATGCGACCGCATAACTGTTATGCGGTGCATTATGCGATCGCATAATAGTTATGCAGACCACATAGTGACCGCATAACCGGACAATTAGGTTCCCCAGTTGAGGCCATTTATGCGACAAGACTGCGGGCCGCATATCCGTTTTGCGGTAGCATATGCGACCGCATAGATGAGTTGGGGCACACTATTTTCTTACTTTTAAACCCAACCCTAGACCAATATAACACCCGTTCCCCACCATTTTAAGCCATTTTCCTGATAATCTAGTGGGAAAAAAGAAGGGTTCTAGAGAGAAGGTCCCCATCTCCATCAAATTGGTCTTCAATCACCACCAAGGGCTTGGGAATAATCAAATAGGGTTCAATCTTCCTCACTCAAAGAAGTAAATTTCTACTGTACCAACTTTAAATCCCATTGTTACAACTAAAATTGGTCATGGGTAGGTCGGTTCATGAGAGTGGGGGTAGAGACGTTGCATGCATGGGATTCTAAACTAGGTAAAGGAAAGTAAAAACAAAAGTACGAAGAAATGGGGAATGGGACCTTGACCAACTCTTGATTCTAGGTATAATACCCAAATGGGCTGGGATGATGATCGAATTCCTAATAAAGATTTAATTGTGCTATTTTGTTGAATAGATTGAAAGGGCTAAAGGATTCCAGAAATTGTCATGAGAGTTAGGGATAAAGCCCAATCGATGTATGTATGGCTAACTTTAATCTTTGTAGAATCGTCACGCTAGTGAGCATTTGGTATGAGTTCCTTGCTTGACCATATTTGAATGGATTGTTCTAATGTGTTGAGGCGTAAGATTCTGTTCTCTGATCGTCTTAGTTGGTTACCATGTCACCATGTTACTCGAAATTGTGAAATATGATTCTTTATGCTTATCCTATCATGTGCAAAATTCATCATATGTTGGAACTAATCGATATGAAGGATAGTGCTACTAAATGAATGAAAATGGTAACAAACTAAATTGTTAAATGTATCCAAGTGCCAAGGGCTATGTAGTAAATGATGGGAAAGGAAAGTGAATTAATTTAATTAAGTTAAATGGTTATGGCGTACCTTACATGTCTCACTGTTTTTGTAAAGGTTATTGTGACCCTTGATTTCACATGGTTCTCCGGTTGCTATGAACATATACTCATGGTGGTAGAAATTCTTGTGATTGAGTTGTTGCCTTGTTGTTGCTTATTTGAACTATGTACGGTGGGATCAGGTTACGCGCCGTAACAGGAGGAATAAAGATGGTATATAGAGAAGGAATACGGGTGCAATGTAATTGTACGGTGAGATCGGGTTGCACGACGCAACAGGAGAAATAAGGGTGAAATATGATTGTACTGTGGGATCGGGTAGCGCGCCGCAACAGGAGGAAATCAGAATAAGAAACTATGAGACTCTCATTTGTGTTCTCTGTATTTCTGTGCAGCATTGTTTGATTTCCATGACTGTCTTCTACTTGTGTACTGTTTGATTCTACTTAGAGTAAAGTTTGTTCATACATACTAGTACTATTCGATGGTACTAACGTCCCTTTTGCCGGGGGTGCTACATCGTTTAATGAATGTAGGTGGCTCTGAAACTGGTAGCGCTGATTGCAGGTAGCAGTAACTTCTCTTTCTCTCCACAACAGTCTTGGTGAGCCCCATTACCTTCCAGGGTTATTTATAGAATATGTCACATCTCTTTTGCTTATGTTGTTACGCTTTGAGGTATAGCCGGGGCCTTGTCGCCGGCAGGATCACTTTGTCTTTTCCATCTTTGGAGGCTTCGTAGATAGATTGTGGGTGGTGTCGGGTATTAAAGATTTGAACTAGAAGTGTTGTTATTTGGCAGAATGTTTCCTTCGTATCTGTTAATTGTAATATTCTAGATATTATGGTTGAAACTACTAATGAAAACAAAACAAAATGGAAGTTTATGAAGATTTTGTAAAGTATGATTGATAGAATTTATCTTTTAATCATTCATAAATTAGTTTGGGTAGAATGAAACCTAACAGGCTTGCTCAGTCGGGTTTACTCGGTTGAGCGCTGGTCGCGCTCCTCGATTTTGGGGCGTGATAGTCCCTCAAATCATGATTTTTCAATTTTAAATTTTAATCAAAAACTAATATTTTCCTTAACCCAAAACACAAATTTAATGATAGAATTGAAGATAAATGCATGGAATACATTAATTACTAGGTGAATAACACTTAACCAATCAGATTGCTTGAAAAACCCACCAAGAATCGCTCAAAACCGAGCTCTACAAGTCAAAGTATGGAGAAAATAGAATACCCTCGAATATAAACTCTAACACAGACCCGCTCGAGGTCTCAAATCACATCAAACCACGACAAAACTACAAATCGCACCATGAACCAAGCCTATGAACTTTCAAATCTTCTAACTTCTAAAACTCATGCTGAAACCTATCAATTCAACCCGGAATGACTCCAGATTTTGTAGACAAGTCTCAATAGACATAACGGAGCTACTCCAACTCTCGAAATCGTATTCCGACCCCGGTATCATTAAAGTTAATCATTGGTCAAACCTTTCCACTTTCCAACTTCAACTTTCGCCGAAACGCCTCAAATTGACCTCCAAATCTAACTCTGGAAGCGCACCTAAGTCCAAATTCACCATACGAAGCTGCTAACATTATCCAAAAAGCCATTTTTTACAAAAAATCAAATTCTGATAAAATTCTCACTTGTTAGGCTTCTAAAACTAGAGTCCTTCTTCCAATTCGACTCCGAATCATCCGGTAATTGAATCCAACCATGAAAAAAGGTCAATATACATAATGTGAAGTTTCTCAAAGCCTTATGCCACCTAACAGAATTTAAATTCTCAAAACGACCGGCCGGGTCGTTACAACAAAGAAATTTCTCATGACGATGATTTCGTCGAAGAAGAAGTTATTCTAAAACCTACAAAAAAAATAAATTTTTTTGTACTGGAAAACCTTCAAAAAAGAAGGTTCAAAAATCTCCTAACAACATACCCCAACAGTCACTAGATAATGTAAAATTATAGTACTTACATTTTTTGTTGTTATTCTTACCTAAAAAATTGTTTTCATTCTATTCCGGATACCTATTTTTTTTGTTATGTAATTGTAGAATTTTTGTGTACATTGTGTATATATCTTGTTTTTTATAATTCTTTTTTTTTTACATATTTCTAGAAATTGTAGATTTGGTTTATATTATTTGAAATAATTTTGTTAGGGTATGTATAACATGATTTTGTTGGTTTTGTTGGTTAATATTTGCTATATTTGTAGATATTAATTTCATTTTAGTAAATAAATTATATATATATTATGTCCAGTTGTTAGTTTCCCCCCCCCCCCCCCCCCCTCAAAAATACTATTTTATATTTTTTTTTTTTTTTTTCCTTGCTATATAT
>ML298922.1:52371-73397 GCA_005239495.1 Nicotiana undulata
CCCCCCCCCCAATATTTTAAATGTATGTTACTTTGTAGTTTCTTGCTCTAACTAAATAATTGTCAGTTCATTTGTAGCTTAACTGTAGTTCAGTTATTGTATTTGTTGATTTTGCAATTTATTTTTCTGCAGTGTATTACTATATTTCTAGACATAAATAAAGTGTAGAAACATTGTTATTATTTTATTTTCTTGTATTTAAACATGTTCTATTAGCTGCTTTTTCCATTTGGTGCAGGGTCAGAGATTTTTTGCTCTACATGATGTAGATTATGGCATCACTGGGCTTTAAACATTTTTTGACCCTGCCATCTTTACCCAAATCAATGATTATTATTTGAAAATTTTATAAAATTGTTTAAGAAGACAAGTTTTAGGCACTTTTTTCGCATGCCCAAAATATGTATCCAAAATCAGGCAATTCACCTTCTGATGAAGTATGAATTGAACACATCCGAGTCGGACTTTTCCACAGTAGAGATGAAAGGTGAGAGGCTGAACTTTGGGTTGAGCGAGTTGCCCTTATTAGTGGCCTTAAATGTTTTACTGAAGTAACCAACTTTTGTTACACATATGATAGTAAAACAATGAGGAGTTATTTCCGAACAAGTAAAAACTAGATAAGTCGTACGTGAAACAAATTGTAACCAATCGTAGTTGGGAGAATGATGAGGAGGCAATCAAGTTGTGTATTATCTATTAGATAGAGTTCTTTCTCTGTCCCTAAGAGAAAGATAATGGTTTGATTGAGCACTTTAGGTGTCATGACCTAATTTCGGAGTCGTGATGGCGCCTGTCGTGAAATCAGGCCAGCCACCTATTGTAACTAATCCTAAACCGTTTATTAAGGAAATTACCATTTCTCAACTGCCTGAAGTCGAATATAATAAAGATCTGTATTTAAAAGAAACTTATGAAACAAAAACTCAAAATCTACAACTCCCGGATCCGGTGTCACACAGTCATGAGCTGCTAATACATAATACAACCCGAAAAGAAATGACCAACATAGTCTGAAAATAAATACGAAAGGTAGAAAAGAAAGAGATGACGAGATCATGGTCGCCAGCTGCTACCTCGTCAACTCCGATGAAACTCCTGTGACTCACTGACCAGAGCTGGATCTCAATGTACCTGGATCTGCACATGAGGTGCAGGGTATAACGTGAGTATACCAACTCAATAAGTAACGAAAACAACCTATGGGCTGAGAGATAGTGACAGACTAAACCTACGATAATTTTAACAATAACATATAGTTTGAACATGACAGTAATATAGTAGAAAGTAAGTGAAATGCACCGAGTTATGTCTGTAAACTTGCATAAGTTCGTGTAAATCAGAAATGCTATGTATACAGTGTTCAAACTCTCATAAGGAATTCCACTCAGTACTCGAATTGGCCATCAGGCCCAGGGAATAAATCCATCCCAGAATATGGATAAACACAGTGACATAGTCACTCAGTACTGAGGAAAAGGCCAATCCAGCCCCACGGAGAAGATCCATCTCCGGAACAAGACACCACGGAGAAGATCCATCTCCGGAACATATCACTTGGACAAGATCCATGTCTAGGGAAGATCCATCCCTCAATATATGTGCGCTCACTGGGGGTGTAAAGACTCCGGAGGGGCTCCTATAAGCCCAAGCGCTATATCAAACCAACGAAGGTATGATTCAAGGATCGCTGCGGTGTGCAGTCCGATCTCATAACTGTCTCAAAACAATCCGGCTATAGGCCCCACTCAATCAATACATTCAAGTCTCACTCACAATGCTCTCAAATATGTATAATTCAGCTCAACAATGATAATGCAATATAACTAACAAATGCTGAGACTGAGGCATTAAGATGTATGCTACAACAAGACTGAGTGCATGATAGTGAATAACTATAGATAGAGACAACAATAATTGACCGTTTCAGTCTAAACACATTGGCGTGAAGCCTTAGCAATTACACTTATCATGATTTCTAATATGTTCAAGGAAATCTCCACCTACGCAGTACAAGTATCAGAGTGAAACAACCATTAGACAATGCCAGGTGTCACGACCCAATTTTCCCTCTGTTGGGTACCGTGATGGCACCTAGTCTTAGGGACTAGGTAAGCCTAATATATTGCTGAGCATCAACAATAATGAAATAAAACATAACAGTCTAGATATGGAAATCTTGACAGAGTTTACAATTTCCCAAAACCTGGTAAATACAAGTCATAAGCTCTATGACTTCTTTCTACCAATCTAAATACAACTGTCTAAAAATGAACAAGTACAGTCGGAATAAATAGGAAGGTGACTCCGAAGCCTGCGAACGCAACAACAGGTTTACCTTGAGTCTCCTCAACAAAGATCCACACAGCTAGCAACGGTAAATACCTGGATCTGTGCAAAATAAAAATGCACAGAAGAGTAGTATGAGCACACCACAGCGGTGCCCAGTAAGTATCAAGACTAACCTCGGTGAAGTAGTGACGAGGACTAGTCCGGACTCCCACTGGTCTAATAAATAAGAGACATAGCAGTAATGAACGAGACAAAATATTTATCTAAAACCTGCAAATGAAGTTTAACGGCAGAAAATATAAAGCGGAAGGGAATGCTGTGAGTAAGGCAACGGAGCAACATAACAAAAATACGCAAGAAGGGAATGAAAACATGCAAACCAAAGACGGAATCACAATACCATAAAACACTCAAACTCAGCACCGCATCAATTCACTCACATCAAGCAATAGCAATTAAACTCAATAAAAACCAATCAAATCCTCGGGTAACAACCTTTAAAACATGAATTTATATCGAAAACATTTGAAAGTATAACCTTTTTAAGATTTAGGAAAAATATTCTACGAAACATACTTTTTCTGAATGCATATGTATATATTATTATAAAAGAATTCGTCAGACATAGTTCTCTTAAAAAATACATCGTTGAAAACATATACTTTTTCTCAAGTACTGCTCATTCAAATGTCATTGTTTAAATATACTTTCAAAATAGGAGTTCTTCGGAAATACTTTTATCGGAGATAATTTCCTTCCAGCTATACATTTCAATATAAGTATATGTGTATATATGTATACTTTTCAATCCAAATCCCCTCAATGATAAACCACCGGAAACTCCGTCCGTATCTCAATAGATAATCACGCAATGCAATGCAGGGGAAAGTCTCAGCTCTAAGCCCGCAGTCCCAATGCAACTATACAATGCAATGCAAGGGAAAGTCTCAGGTCTAAGCCCGCAGTCCCAATGTAAATATGCAATGCAATGCAAGGTAAAGTATCAGGTCTAAGCCCGTAGTCCCAATGTAAATATGCAATGCAATGCAAGGGAAAGTCTCAGTTCTAAGCCCGCAGTCCCGATGTATGCAATGCAATGCAATACATCGAAAGAAAACAACCAGAACACAGCAAAACATTGCACCAGCCACAACGAGCACCACGACAACCAGAAAGGCGAAATTCAAGGTGCGACGATAAGTTCAACACTAAAACTTCAATCAAAATGATGGCAAAACTCACTCATGAGCAGAAATCACTTAAGGGAAAACCAAGTATCAATGCAACAATGTAACGAGGAGAAAACCTTACAAATATAGCAACGATTCATAATACTCAAATCAATAAATAGAGAACCAACCATCCCGGCAAGGGAGGCAGCTATAACCAATCTCGCGTAACAGTTTGTCCCACGGAATAAACTCAGCTTAAGCAAATATTCAATATTGAGAGGCACCAAAGAAACACCGCCAATATGGGTGATGGTCAACTATACCTAAGTAACATTTAAGGTAAATCATGTAAATCATCGTGTACGACTCACGGGCATGCTTGACACCAAACTATAGATATTCCAATTCCTGTTAAACAGTTATACGGCTAGATGATTCTAACTCTAATCAATTAGTCAATTTGTGAAGAAATTTAGCATAGTGGTGGAAGAGAGAAAATATTCAGCTAAGTCAAATTAAGGTCAAATAATCAACAAAGAGGAATCGAAATCAAGAAAATCTAATTCAAACAGAGGGAGATGAAACTAGTAATCAGAAACTCAACCATAACAGTTACCACTTCATAAGCCAAAGATATAGGAACCTAAGAACCCTAAAGGCCAACCTAATTGCAAATAAGTCCGAGTACGCACTCGTCACCTCGCGTACATGGGCTACAATCAACATAGAAGATTCAAATCCTAAGGGGTAGTTCCCTCACACAAGGTTAGGCGAGATACTTACCTCAAAGACAACAACCAGTACTCAAAGATGGACTTCTCGGGCGGGAAGACCTCCGGACGGCTCAAATCAACCAAAACAACTTCAAAATGCACATAAAACATATAAGGGACTATTCAAAACGATAAAGTTTCAATCTTTATAAAATTATAAAAATCGACCCAAAAGTCGACCCCCGGGACCCTCGCCTCGGAACCCGAAAATGTTTACAAAAATCCGATTACCCATTCCTATACGAGTTCACCCATACTAAATTTATCAAAATCCGGTGTCATTTGGTCTTTCAAATCAAGAAATTTCAATTTAGATTTTTTCTTCCAAGAACCCAAGTTTCTTCAACCCACAACACGAATTAAATGATAGAAATAAGAACTAATTCATGAAATATGATTAATTATGGTGGAAGAACACATACCCATTTGATTTGTGTGAAAAAATCCCAAGGAATCGCCCAAAATCAAGCACTAGAACTCAAAATGTGATAAAATGGCTTAACCCTCGTTTTGGAATTAAAAAATGTTCTGCCAAGATATTCAATGAACCGCGATCGCGGGAGTGAGACTGCGATCGCGTAGAGGAAAATATTACGAGCCTGAATCGACTCTATGCGATCGCGAGTATGTGAATGCGAACGCGGAGAAGTAGGCTATAGACTTCTGCGATCGCAAATATAACAGTGTGATCGCAGTGAAGGAAGACATGGCGGTCCAACAATGCTATGTGATCGCGTTAGTGAGTATGCGACCGCGAGGGAGAAGGGAAACGACTTCCGCGATCGCGAACCTGAAAATGCGATCGCGTAGAAGGAAAATTCTGGGCATTTCAAAAGACTCTATGCGATCGCAACTAATCCTATGCGATCGTATAGAAGGAAACCAGAAGGCAAACTTCAGCAGTTCGAAAATAAAGAAAATGGACCCGACACTCATCCGAAATACACCCGAGGCCCCCGGGACCCCGTCCAATCCCACACACAAGTCATGTAACCTAACACGAACTCGCTCGAGGTTTCAAAACACATCACATAACACTAAAACAACGAATCAAACCAAAAATCAAAACTTAAAAATTTCAAAACTTCAAATATCAAGACTCCCGTCGAAACCTATCAAATTCACCCGGAACGACATGAAATTTTGAAGACCAGTCCAAAATGACACAACGAACCTACATCCACTCTCGAAATTCCATTCCGAACCCGATATCAACATTTCACCTATTGGCCGAAATCGCCGAAAATCTAACTTTCGCCAAAATACCTCAAATCACCCTACAGACCTCCAAATCCCATTCCGGACGCACGCCTAAGTCCAAAATCATCATACGAAGCTGTTGGCGTTAACGAAAACTCATTCCGAGGCCGTTTACTCAAAAGTCAAACCTCCGGTCAACTTCCCTCACTTAAGCTTCAAAATTTGAAAATTCTCCCCTAATTCGACTCCGGCTTTTCCGGTAACTGAATCTAACCACGCACACAGGTCGATGTACATAATGTGAACCTGATCATGACCTTACACCACTGAATGGAGCTTAAATTCTCAAAACAACCGGTCAGGTCGTTACACCAGGGGATGAGCCAGGCCACAACAATCGGTATACGCCCACATGCCCGTCACTTGGCAAGTGGGTCACCTTAGTTAACACCAAATATCAGGTAACTTGGGGTTTCGAACCCTCAGTTCCAAGGTTGAAGACGTTACTTACCACAAAACTGGCTAAAACACTACTCTACAGTGCCCTTGCCTCGAAGTTCGGCCTCCGAGTGCTCCAAATATACCAACAATCAGACGTATATCATTATAATATGCTAAAGAATGAATCCCATCAAAAATCTATCAAAAATACTCAAAATCCCGAAATTGATCAAACCCGGCCCCCCAAGCCCACGTCTTGAAACTCGTTAAAATTTACACCACAAGAAACCTCGTCCTCCCACGAGTCCATACATACCAAGAACACAGAAATCGGAGTCCAAATGACCCCTCAAATCCTTATTTCAAAGCCTCTTAATCCCAAGCCCTAACTACCCCTTTTTCACTGATTTTTCCCAAACTTTCCCCCCTAAACCCGACCTTTAATCACATATAAACAAGTTTAGAGCCCAAAAATATTACCTTTACGAAGAACTATCGAATTCCCTCTTCAAAAACCCTTCAAAAGCTTCAAACCCGGATGAAATATTGAGAAAAATGGCTAAAATTCGTGAAGGCTGTTTTTTTTTAATACTTTCTATCCAGGGATCTAGCACCTGCGACCACTTACTTGCACCTGCGGCTTCGCAGGTGCGATCCTCCTTCCGCTCCTGCGATCTCCCCTGGAACCTCCAAAATCCGCACCTGCGATCCATCTTCCGCGCCTGCGACCTCGCAGGTGCGAGGTATTTGTCGCACCTGCGGACCACTCCCCACTCAGCCAAATCTCGCACCTGCGGATCTCTTTCCGCAGGTGCGAAAACACCAGCAACAGCAACCTGCAGAATCACCAAAGTCACTCCAAGCTTCCCGTTAACCACCCGAAACCATCCCGAGCCCATCGGGACCCCAACAAAACATACTAACGCATCATATATGATTATTCAAACTTAGTCGAGCCTTCGAAACACCAAAAACAACATCAAAACTCCAAAACTCATCGAATTCAAGCCTATGAACATTGAAACTTCTAAATTCCACCAACGATGCCGAAACTACCCAAAACAACTCCGATTGACCTGAAAATTATCAGACACGTTCAAAATGACATTACGAACCTATTCCAACTGTCAGAATTCTATTCCGACCCCGATAGCCTATTTTCCACTACCGACCGGAAATCGCCAAAACTAACTTTCGCCAATTCAAGCCTAATTCTACACCATACATCACAAAAACATTCTGAACACACTCCTAAGTCCCACATCACTTAACGAAGCTATCCGAGCCATAAAATCTGCATTCCGAGCTCATTTACCAATAAGTCAACTCTGAGTTGACTATTCCAACTCTAAGGCTACTTTTAGAGACTAAGTGTCTCAATTCCCTCTATAACCACTCCGAACCCAAACCAACCAACTCCAACATCTCATGAACAGTCTAACCAAGCTACAACAAGGTAGAAATAGAGAAAATAATGCACGTTCTACGTAACGACCTACCGGGTCGTTACATAAGGTTCTATTTAGTGGACCCGGGGTAGTATGTGAATTTCGCATGCGGTGTCAAAGTTTATACACAATAGCTTCAGTCTGTTAGGCATAAGTTGAACCCTTCTTTGCATTTTATCTCCTTCGAGGTTTTTGTCACGACCCAAATTCCCAACCGTCGTGATCGAGATGGCGCGTAACATCATACTCGCTAAACAAGCCAATGTTAGAACTTAACTAACCGTTTTCCTTTAAAATTATTTAAATATAAGTAAACGATTTATAATATAGTGACAACAGCTGCAGAATTAAATAAATATTATTTAATATTGAACTACCACTACCACCCATAACTTGTGTCACAATCTACGAACATTCTATGAATAACTACAAATAGTGGTCTTAAAGAAAAGTACATATTTCTCGAAGAAAATAAAACAGGAATGAAGAACATAGAAGGGGACGCCAGTGCCTGCGGACGCCTGCAGAGCTACCTTGGGTCTCCTTAATGAATGTCTGCAACCGACCTATCGATCAGCCACAATCCGCTCCAAAATATGCACAGAAAGTGCAGAGTGCAGTATTAGTACAATCGACCCCATGTATTGGTAAGGGCCGACCCTAACCTCGACGAGGTAGTGACGAGTCTACGACGGGGTTTTCATAATATAACCTGCAAACAGTTTATAATAAAGCAAAAAGGAAGTACAAAATGAAGTGGAACAATAACTTGTAGTAAATAAATATAAAACCCATTTAACTTTCTAAACTCAGTTAAAACCAATCCATAAGAAAGCTTCAATACTACATAATGAAATTTTAGTACAACCAGCACAATTAAACAACAAAATAAAGTGGCGTGCATCCCGATTCCACCATATAATTGATAACAATATGAACATCCACCCTTATTCCTCCTTGTTGCGGCGTGCAACCCGATCCCACCAGTCCACCCTTACTACTCCTCAATATATCACCCTTATTCCTCATGTTGTGGCGTGCAACCTGATCCCACCTATCCATCCTCATTACTCCTTGTTGCGGCGTGCAACCCATTTCCACCAGACAATCATCAGTCACACAATAAGTACAAGTGTTTCACAATTTAACTCAGAACTTTCCACAATATTTATGCCTCAAACAATTGTAAACGGATAACTGTTAAATTAGAACTTCACCAGTTATACTACACAGCGAGACCAACTAGCATATATACCATGAAACACCAACAACTCAGCTTAAACCAATAGTGTATCACAATAAGAATACAAAACAACTAATACTTCCAGATAAGAGGCAACATTCAACAAAAAACAATTAGGCATGTAAGCATTTAAGACAAGAAGCAGTTAAGAAAGGAAGGAAATAAATTAGGAACGGGGAGGAAAACATGCTAAACAGATAATTTGGTGGCACATGGGTACTCATCACCTCACCTATACGCCATACACATGCAATTTCACACAACAATTAAGTCGGGGACTCCTAATCCCTCAAGTCAAGGTTAGACCAAACACTTACCTCAATTTCGCAGGCCACTCACTGCTCAATTACAACTTTTCCTTTATAATTCACCTCCAACCCACTCGTATCTAATCATAATTAGTTCAATATCATTAATTATTGCTAAAGGAATTAACCTTAATGCATAATCATGGTTTTCCTATGTTTTCCCATCAAAAGACAAAAATCGACCCCGGGTCCGCTTGGTCCAAACTCGAGGTTCGAACCAAAATCCATTTATCCATTCTCCTCTGAGCCCGAATATACAATTGGTTTTGGAATCCTACCTCAATTCGAGGTCTAAATCCTCAAATTTCAAAATTCCTAAGTTCTACCCAAAGATCCCTAATTCTACCATGAAAATTTTAGATTCTAGGTTGAAATCTTGTAAAAAGTAGTAAGAGATTGAAAGAAATTAGTCAGGACTCACTTACCTATAATTTGGAGAAGTTTTGGTCTTAGGAAATTCGCCTATGGAGGTTTAGAGTTCGAAAGAATTGAAGAAAGGGTAAAAATCCCGTCTAAGTCCCAACTTATTAGTTGCAGATGTCGCATTTGCGCAACTCGCAAATGCGAGAAAGGTATCGCAATTGCGAACCCTTCGCATTTCTACTGCCTTCGCATTAGCGACAAATATGTCGCATTTGCGGTTACTGGCCCGTCGCATTTGCGGGGAGGAGGTCGCATTTGCAATCATGGCCTTCCCTGGGCACTCTTCGCATTTGCGAGAACTAAGCTGGCCCAGGCTTCTTTGCATTTGCGATGAAGATCTCGCATTTACCTGGCCTGTTATGCTCGCAATTGCGAAGCCTGATCTCGCAATAGTGAGATCAGAGGCCTACATCAGACAATAGACACCAGTTATGTATTTCTAAGTTCTAAACACTTCGTAGCCTATCCAAAACTCACCCGAGCCCTCGGGTCTCCAAAAAAAAAACATGCAAGCTAGTCTAAAACATCATACGAACTTGCTCGTGTGATCAAATCACAATAATAACACCTAAAACTACGGATTTAGTATCAGAACTCATAAATTTCTCAAGAACACTTCAAAATTACTATCTTCTCAACCGGACGTCCGAATCACGTCAAATCTAGTTGTATGAGTGTTGCTCTATGGTGAACACATATATAGCTACAAGGGTTGGGGTAATTTGATTCCTCGTATACCTAACTGTACATCAACAAAGGAGAAGATATGGATTTTTGCTATGAAAGAGATGATGATCAAACCATCATGGATCAAGGTAAATATTTTTCAGTTTTGTATAAGGTATTTTAAAATATTTACATACTTAACACAACAAATCTACCTATTTATGGTACAAACAATATAACGATAAATTATCTACAAATTTTATACATATGATGACTATCTCCCTCATATTTTTATTTCATTCAGTTCACCAACATGATTGAATCCCAGAAGAGCTTTCTACATTGACTTTGCCAGATAAAGTTGAATACATCCTTGAAGAAACTGAAACGCAGGCCGAGCATCCGACAAATGCTCCATCTTCATCTGGCAATAAGTAGTCAATGGGAATAGATGACAAAAAAGATAACCTTAAACAACTAAAAAAATTAAGAAAAGATGTTGATAAGGTAACAATCGATGATATTCCTAGCTGGTTTATGTAATTTATGCTATGCAAATTATTTCTTTAACTCTTTCTTTTTTATAATCAGGTTGGTTCATACCTTGGATTGTTCAAGAAAGAGGTATACCTAATTCTTGATTTTTAGGATTCTTTGTATATTTGTAATCCCTTTATTGTCTGATACATTATAAGTGTTTTTGGTTCTTTAGGTTTTTGAAGAACTAGGTAGCACTCGTGTTACAACCCAAAATCCAACTAGTCGTGATGACACCTAACCCAACCCGCTACGCAAGCCAATTAACAACTATTCAATTCCAATGAAGTTTAATAAGACAGATAAGTAAAAGAAAAATATCTGAAGCTTATGCGTTTCCCAAGGAATGGTAGTACAAATCATGAGCTTCTAAGACATAGAGTTTACGAAGCTGGTATGGAACAATACATCATCTATTCGAAATGTACATAAATAAATTTTTAATAATCTAAGGCTACCATGATCAAGATGCAACTACAAACATAAAACAAGTACATATTCAAATCCAGCTCCCATCGAACACAACAACATAAGCAGCCAATATTTGTACGCAAGGTGCAGATGTGTAGTATGAGTACAATCGACCCCATGTACTCAATAAGTAACAAACCTAAACCTAGGTTAAAAGTAGTAACAAGCTGGAACAGAGGTCGGAGTCCAACACCAATAGCCAATAATAGTTCGTAACAATGCAAAGAAAGTAATAAACGAAGTAACTCAGAGATAAAATGCTCAGCTCATACATAATCCCAAAAAAATAGGCCTGTTGTTTCAAGTGTATTAGTGAAAACCCAATTCCTTTACCAATCGCCAAAAAATATGAGTGAGTTTGAAATATTTTCTCAAAAACTTTCAACAGGAAAATGTTTCATTTTCAAATGGCATGAGGAAAATACATCTTTATGCCTATATGTCAGTATGTGCGAGAAGTCATGTATGATGTGATACCACACAACATGAGAAAAATACATCTATATGCCTGTATGTCAAGTGTGCATGTCGAATGCGATGCAACTCAGTGCTAAAACCATATGCATATTGTCAGAGTATCAATTCACTCATTCCTCCCAATCATTCAGTCCTCACAGTCACTCAATCCTCCCAATCACTCGGCACTCGCTCTCAATAGGTACCTTCACTCACTAGGGGTGTGTACAGACTCCGAAGGGGCTCCTTCAGCCCAAACGCTATAATAAGACAATCATGGAATGAATCAATAATAAATACTGCAGCGTGTAGCTCGATCCCATATATATAACTTATAAACAAGCCCTCGGCCTCACTCAGTCATCAATCTCTCCAGTCTCTCGGGCTCACAATGTCATGAAAGATCAACCCAAAAATAGTGATGTGATGTACCAAAGAATGGTGACAAAGACTGAGATACTCTATGTAGATGAATGCATATGACTGAGTGTGTAATTTCAATATAAGCAGATAGCTCCACGACATAAATTACCCCAGTGGGTCCCAACAGGATAAGTATATAGCCTAGATATGGTTTCTCACATAGATCACAACTCGATTACTCTAGCACGTAGAGATTTCATGGATATAAATAAGATTAGGTAACTACACCATACCATAGAAATAACTAAGTAAAACTTCACACGGTTCATGCCCACACGCCCGTCACCTAGCATATGAGTCACCTCAACACCAAACACATAACATGTAATTCGGGGTTTCATACCCTCAACGCCAAGTTTAGAAGTGTTACTTACCTCGAACATGCCAATTCCAATACCGAGCAAGACAAGCGATGCTCCAAAAATGTCATTCCGCATGTACCGACCTCCGAACGGTTCAAAACTAGCAAAAAGATACTCAAGAACATCAAATAATTCCAAAGGAAACAAACTCAATCGATAAAAGTCGAATCTTTAATCAAAGCCCAGAAATCATCCTGAAAGTCCAACCCAAGCCCGCACCTCAGAACCCGACAAAACTCACAAAATTTGACAACCCTTTCAATTATCAGTCCAACCATACTAGTTTCACTCAAATCAGACTTCGAACCGACACTCAAAACTCAAAAATTCACTTTATGAAGTTTAGACAAAACAATCCCCAAATTCTCTTTTGAAATCATCAACCAAATGCTAAAAATGAATACAGATTCACAAAATATAATCAAAACCAAGTATCGAACACATATCCAAATCCTTGTGATGAAGTTTGCCTCCAAAATCTCTCCAATCCGAGCCACAAATCTTAAAATATGATAAAAGAATCAAAACCCTGATTTTTATAGCTTCTGCCCAGCAATTTCGCATTTATGAACAAACTTCCGCTTTTGCGGAATCGCATGTGTGACTCAGCTTTCTCTACTGCGAACAAGCCCAAACTCAGCAGCCCCTCTTCTACGATCACCACTCCGCTTTTGCGGTCGCCGTCCTGCGCACATTGATCCGCATCTGCGGTTGCGCAGGTGCGCCCAAGCAACCACACCTGTGATCCTCATGCCCAACTACCTCTTCACGATTCTGTGATGATATTGCACTTTTGTGGCTCCGCACCTGCGCCCATGGATCCGCATGTGCGTCACACCAGTACCTCTGGTAAACCAGCCTTAGCCAAAATTTCCTGAATTCTCCGAACCTTGTACGTAACTACTCGAGCCCCTCTGGACCCTACCCGAATATACCAACAATTCCAATAACATAACACGGACCTACTCGAGGCCTCATCGCACACATAACAACATCAAAACGACGAATCACACCTCAAATAAAATTTAAATGAACCTTGAACTTAAAACTTTCAAAACGCGCGCCAAAACATATTTAAAATTACCTGGAATGAACCCAAATTGTGCACACAAGTCCCAAATGACATAACAAAGTTATTCCAATTCTCAAAACCAGAATCCAAATACAATATCTACAATGTCAATTCTCTGTCAAACTTGTGAACTTTCCAAATCTTCATATTTCTAGTTTTTGCCAATTTGTGCCGAAACCTTCTAGAAACATCCAAATGCAAATCGGAGCATACGCTTGAGACCAAAATCACCATCCATACACAACTATAATGACCTGACTGGTCGTTTTTAGCAGTTGTACTTTTCTTGGTAGTTTAAGGGCACGAGTATCCCCGCATGATGTAATATGTGATGACTCGATAGGTCATTTTATGTTTAAAACCTAATTATGTGTTTCAAAGTCTAAAATACCTCATTTAGCCCTCCTCGATTTGCATGCACAGCCGATTTTTTTTACGGAAAGCTTTTATGTTAAAAACTGATAAAATAATAATTGTTTTGCCTTAAACCCCATTTGAGTTGACTTTGATCAACGTATTGAGCAAACATTCTTGGATCCATATTTTGACGATCTCGATGGGTCCGTATCGTTATTTGGGACTTGGTCGTATGCCCTAAAAAAAATTCGAAAGTCCCTAGCTTGAGTTATCGCATTTTTGTTGAAATTTGAAAGTTTAAAGGCATAATGAATATAAAGGTTTGATCGATGTTTGAATTTGTTGATACCAGACCGTATTTTGGTTATGGAATCCGGTATAGGTCCATTGATATATTTAAGACTTGTCTGTCGAATTTGGTGAGAAATTGAGTTGGTTTGACGTGATTCAGACGTCCGATAGTTGAAATAAATGTTTTAAAGTTTTCTTGAAAATTTCTTTTAATTTGGTGCTCAATTCGTAGTTTTAGGTGTTATCTTGGTGATTTGGTCGCGCGAGCAAGTTCGTATACTGTTTTTAGACTTATGTGCATATTTGGTTTAGAGTCCTAAGGGATCGTGTGAGTTTTGGATAGACTACAAAATTGTTTAGACTTAGAAAATGTAGTTGGTGCATCATGTCCGCAGATCTCGCATTTACGAGGACTTGATCGCAAATGTGAGCCTCGCAAATGTGAAGTCAGGCTCGCATTAGCGAAGGAGGGGGGGGAAGAATGGGTTTGCTTCGATTTATCGAAGAGAAGCCCGCAAATGCGATGGGGGAAGGCTACGAATTTGCGGGAATATTGTCGCATTTGCGACTGGAATCAGATCAAGACATACTCGGATTTGCCAGTTGCAAGTTCGCTTTTCCGAAGGACCTTGGCTCGCATTTGCGACATATGTGTCGCATATCGTAGTTGCGAACTTTGTGTCGCAATTGCGATACCTGTAGCTGGGTAAAAGAAGGGGAAAAATAGATTTTTGTTCATTCTTCATATGTTCAAAACTAGAAAACCCTAGAGACGATTTTTCAAAGAACTCTTCTTCCCCAATCCATTGGTAAGTGATTCTAACCTATTTTCTTTAAATCTTTCATTACATTTCATAAGTTTTCAACCATAAATCTAGTGTTTTCATGGTGAAAATTGGGATTTTGGGTAGAATTAGAGATTTTTGTAGAAATTGGGATTTAGACCTCAAATTGAATTCGGATTTCAAAAGAAATTACATAACTGGGCTCGGAGGTGAATGGGTACTCAGGTTTTGGTCCGAGATTTGGGTTTGCACCAAGAGGACTCGGGAGTTGAGTTTTGTTGACTTTTTCAATAATGACCTAAATTCGATATTTTGCAATTGTGGGTAGTTCCAAAGGCCTAATGTGAATCGTTTGGTTAGTTAATTGCTAGATTATATTGGTTCGGGGGATTTTTTGAAAGGAAAAGTTGTGGTTGAGCTTTGAGTTGATCTTTGGAGCGAGGTAGGTGTCTTGTCTAACTTTGTTGAGGGAATGTTTCCTACTATTGGACATTGTTTGTTACGTACGGGGGTGATACATATATGAGGTGACGAGCATATATGCATGTGCCAGGGTTAACCATGTTTGGGGGTAAATTATGTTGTAAATTGTGTCTTGTAGAATCACGTGACCTTCTTGCTTCATGCCTTACTTGTCTCCTAGATACTAAGAACATAGTATTAAATGTTAGAAACTAAGAATTAGCCTATTATAACTTTATCAAATTTGATGGAATTCTGAGAATACATTGATGTGTCTAATTCGGTAATCACTATGCGTAATCATTAATACACTGCTATGCCCGATATTCTTGAGATACTAGATTCTATACTCGTGTTGTAGATCATTCAGGAGATTTGTTTAAATACTTGAATAATAAGATTCTTGCGGGTTTATTGAACTATTGTTGGCTTGGGAAGTAGTGATTGGGATTCATTTGGAATATTTGTTTAAACACTCTCCTCGACGTTATTATGCTTCCTACCTTGTTTGTCATTGATATACATATGCTTGGTAAGGAAGAGCATAAAGCACGAAAGGTTATGCCATGTCATTGTTTATATATTATCATGTGAGGTAGAGTGTAAAGCATGAAGGGTGATGACATGCCATATTATTGAGAGTAAAAGCACGAAGGGTGATGTCGTGCCACTTTAATTGAGAGTAAAATCACGAAGGGTGATGTCGTGCCATATAATTTGTGAGTAAAAGCACGAAGTGTGATGTCGTTCCATGTTATGTGAGTGTAAGGGTGATACCGTGCCATTTTATTTATATTATTATGTGCTAAATTATCACGAGTTTATGGCACAGTGGGTGTTTCCGTGCAGGTGAGGATGAGGGACACATATTATATTGTGATATCTTTTCCTTTTGTATACGTTCATGCCTTTACATTGAGATGTTATTGTCATATTTATGGTTCTTATGTGAATTTTTGTTAATGCCCTGTCCTTGTTCTCTATCATATTCGTTATTGTGTCGCTCATGCCTTCTACTTGCTGAACTTGCAAATACCATGCCTACTTCCTGTTGTCATAATTATATCTTTGTCGCATCTATTTTGTTTCACTTAGTACATGCCTTCTACAATCTTAGTCATTCATGCTTCTACTTGTTAACTTATAAAGATGATGTGTTCCCCTCTTATTCGTTATATCTATATTTATTCCTCCACTATGCTAGTTAGTTGAAGTTATATTCCTTTTCCTAATTTTTGTCATTGCCCCTATGCTCTCCGCCTAGTCTGTTACTGATGCCCTTATGTACATCCTTGGTTATTATTGCTACTTGCATATTATCTACTTCATCGTAACTGTTATCGGCATTTCTGCCATCTGGTTGGTATTCCTTTACGCATTTTTGGTGAGGATGAGATAAATGCATGAAAGTTATTGCTGTGCATTATTTGATATCCGAGTATATTCCTCACGCTATGAAAGTTATGGGCTGACTATCGTGGTTTATTGATTTTTGCACTAAAGAAACGATTGATTGAGATATTGGAAACTGTTGAATTGTGATCTCTTCTAGTACTCCGTTATTGCTTTGTACATTCATTTCGTGTACTCTATTTTGTTAAATTGTAGTATAGTTCTATTGCTAGTTTACGGTAAAGATTTTACTAGTGAGCATCTTTTAACTTAATATCCTCGTCACTACTTCGACGAGGTTAGAGAAAATACATACTGGGTAAATGAGGTCGGTTGTACTCATACTACACTTCTCACGCTTGTAGATTTTTGGAGTGGAGCTGCTGGTGATGTCGGGAGCTGACCCTGAAGACGTTCGTACATTCTTGATATAACTGCCCTTGTCCTTGGTTGCTTTAGATTTTCTTAATCTGTTTCTGAAATTTTCAAATAGATCATGTAATTATTTGTATAAGCTTTGTATATTCCAAGTCTTAGAAGTTCATGAATCGTACTACCAGTTCTTAGGGTTAATTTGTAAATGTCTAGATAATTTTTCACTATTTTTCTATAATTTCATTTGGATTGTATTGACTATTAGTTGGCTTACCTAGTGGGTTGAGTTAGGTTCCATCACGACTAGTGGTTTTTGCGTCGTGACAACAACGAAACCATCAAAACTTCAATCCGAGGTAGAATACTAAAAAGTCAAACTTGGTCAACTCTTTCAATTTAAAGATTCCTAGTTGAGAATCATTCTTCCAAGTCATAATACATCATACGGAGCTACTCATGCTCCTAAACTACCGAGCGAAGTGCAAATTCATAAAACGACTAATCGGGTCCTTACAATTCAATTGTTATTAATTGATTCAATCAAGTATGTCTTACAAGCAATAAAGAGTCAACGAGATACTAATTTCGATGCTAAGGTGTCATTTAAATTATATTCGTTAACGAAAATATTTTTCACCTAGATTATATTTATATTACCATTCATAAAGGATATAGCCTCAGAAATACTTCTTGCAATTCAACAATTCAGAAAAAATGATAAGCATTACAAAGCAAAAACACACAGTAGTATCACGTTAATAGTGCAAAACAAGTGTTGGGCATCAGTAGTAAAGTAAGAATTTGGTCAATTTTAACACAATTAAATGACATGTCTTCCTAGGTTAAACATATTACTAAAGTATCAACAAATAATCTACATTATACATCTAAATGTTGTATAAGATACAAGACACATGTCCGATATTCAAAAAGAGGAGAATGTTCCTAGATCATGTTCGATAGGTGTTGACTTATCTTCCTAGTTTCAAGAGGCATTGAACAAAGACACTTCTGGTATGATTTTGTACATTTTTTCTACATAATATACAATACATATTACATTTAAGCTATAGAACAAAATTTCATCAAATTAACTACAATTTAATAACAATTGATCTACATTTTTGTGTTTATTATAAATGATCTAAAATTTTCTTCGATGTACACATTTGTTATCACATAGAAGGAAAGTATGCATGTGCACACTCCACCTCAGGATGCAAATGTTGCAAGACAATGAGACCATTTCAATGTGAAGAAGGAGATTATGCATTTGCAATCTCCAATTCAGGAAGCAAATATTTCCCAAGAAGGAGAGGATTGCAACAAAGATTTTAGTAGTATTAATTAGTACTCCCCCTGTTTCAATTTATGTGAACCTGTTTGACTGGGCATGAAGATTAAGAAAAAATGAAGACTTTTGGAATTTGCGGTCCTAAACAAGTCAAAAAGGGCCCCAGAGTATTTGTGTGGTTATAAAAGCTTCTCATTAAGAGCAAAGTTTTAAGTTTAAGCTAAATTGTTTCCAAATTTAGAAAGAGGTCATTCTTTTTGAAACAGATCAAAAAGAAAATAGGTTCACATAAACTGGAACGGAGGGAGTATAATATAGTTGTAGAAAAAATACAACACCTTTCATATAATTTAAAGTTTTCCTAACATTTCGGATACAAGAAACATACAATGTTATTCTTTTGTTTTTAACTTTATAGGCGAACCAGTCCACTTCATTAACGTAGTTGATTCGGAAAATAATTCCAAGTCTCGGAAAAGGGAAATAACAATTGATGATTTTGAGTTGCATGAGAACTTCTCACAGATAGTTAAGTTCAGCGAGGTTAATGAAGATGAAACAACCCCTGTGCAACAAGGAAGAACGAGGGTTCCTGGAAAGCATGCCAGATTCCACTCTCTACCTTATTTTAGTTCTGGTGGAAGCACTATTGTTGGCCTTCCTCCAATATTCAATATCAAGCATCCATTTACTGGGGTAATCGGCAAAAACATTGATTCTGCTTTGTTGGAAGAATTCAATAAGTGGTTATATTTAGGTATTGACACTGTCAAAGAGCTTAGATTCTACATTTTTTTCATATTATCGAGTGTATAGAATTTAAGGATTTCGAATTACAACTACATTTTACTTGTACTTGCTATATATTTATATAGGAAGAAGGCGCCTTATACTAGTTTTATACTTTGGAACACTCGAGCAAATCTAGAACAACACGGTACACTCTTACTCTGGCAGAATTTAATGTTAAGTTGAAATATTCTTTTATTTTAGATGTTTGTAGATTTTTAGTTAAAATATTATAGTTAAATTGTGTGTTGCTGTGAGAAATAATGTAATTTGTCTTTTGTATTGCAGAACATTCATATTATTGTATACTACTTGAGGAAGAGACGAAAGTATGATCTTGAAAACAGAACACGATTTACAATCACTGACTGTATGTTCAATACTAGAATAGAACATATTTATAAGAGGTACAGTAAGGCCCCTGCCTATAGGAAACTTATTGTTGTCAAACCCAAGGACGTCATATCAGAATACATATTGGGGTACTGATTACTTGCAAATGTTGCACGGGATAAAGTTAATTTTGTGATTATGCCCATAAATATTATTGAGAAATTTCATTAGTTGTTGGTTGTGTTTGACATTACCAATAGGGTTCTATATGTTTATGATTTTATGATCTCTTCACGTAATCACAAACTTGTGGAATTTGTTGTCAACAAGTTTGCTATTATGATCCCCCTCTACTTTCCATCCACTGGATTCTATGAAAAGCATCAAGATATCAAATACAAGAATACAAAGGCATACATTAAAAAAGGTGTTACTGACCCTCTTGACATTCAGTGGTTGGTCTGTGAGATACCCTAGCAAAAAGACAGATCACAATAAGTGTTTCTTTTTCTTCAATTTAACAAATTGAATTTTACATTGAATGCTAAAGCTTTTCCCCGAATATTTATTACAGTGATTGCGGTGTATACGTGACAACTTTTGCAGAATATGTCAGCATTGGACAACTCTCGATTTCAAAGGAAGACCTTTATGATATTGATCAACAGCGTAGACGCTATGGAGTGCTCCTTTGGGATTATGCTAGGAAAAACGAAAAGCTTGATGCAATTAGTGGAAGTGAGGTGACTAGGAGATTAGCAAGAAGAAAAGGTGCACCAACTGTGAAGGAGAGAACAAGAGTCCGGGCCAAAAAGAATTAGTTTCCCTTTTTAGTAGCTATTTTGTATGGAAGTGTTAGTTGTAATTGGATTGTATTAAAATTGTAGGAAAATTGTTTACTAAGAACGTTTCAACAACAGTTTATTTGTAGCAGATTTGTGCTAAAGTTGTTTTAGCTTTTGTTTGTTATGTCTTCCAGAATTCTACTACTTACAAATGAAAACATCTGTAGCATATTTTTATGTTGAAAGTTATTAGTAATTGATCTCCATATTGATACTCTAAATATATGTTTTTTGTTGTCTTCTTTTACCATATTGTGTTAACATATGTTACTCTGAGTGTAAGGTATCAATCGTTTAGCTTTACAATTAAAGGAAGTTTCAAGCAACGATGCACTAAAACTTTCAGATAACAATTTCTTAACATCATAATTATAATTATTCCTACAACTAAATTAGCACTTGTCACGATTCCAAATCCTAACAGGTCGTGATTGCGCCTATCGTGGAGTTAGGCTAGCCAACCATCACCTTACTGCGCTTTTTGTTCAATTATAATAGTTCACAATTAAATAATAAGCAAGCGACGACATCATAATTAATATAATCAAGTATTAGCGTTCCCATATTAACCTAAACAACCTCCCAAGAACTGGAGTCAATAGTCATGAGCATCTAAGAATAAATAAACTAACTCTGCTAAAACTATAATATATGTCTCTGAATCAAATGCTAAGACTAAATAAGGAAGGGAAATGGAGAAGCTGTGGACGCTGGACAGCTACCCTGAAGTCCCGTGAAATTTCTGCTACCACACTGCGCCAGCTACTGCTGCGAGCTAGTACCTGGATCTGTGCACAGAGGCACAGGGAGTCTTTA
>MDKH01009298.1:0-31693 GCA_005239495.1 Nicotiana undulata
TTGGCTAGCCTGGTTCCACGACAGGCGCCATCACAACCCGGAAACGGGTCGTGACAAAATTCTACCTATCGTCACTACCTCTTTGAGGTTAGGCGGGATACTTACTGGGTACACGTTGTTTTCGTACTCATACTACACTTGTTGTGCATTTTTGTTGCACAGGTACACCCTTAGCGGTGGTTGACTTGGAGACTTAGACGTGTTGCGTTATCTGGAGGCGCCCCGCAGCTGATAGAGTCTCCCTCTATGTATTGTATTTTTATTTTAAATTCCTAGTCCAATTTGTATTTCGGACAAGTCTTGTAGCATCTGTATAAATCCTTAGAAGTTGCTCATGCACTTGTGTCACCGGGTTCTGGGGAAGTGTTGAGATTTATGTTATTGAATTAAATTGTTTTTTCGTCGTATTTAATTTACAAAAATTTATTTAATTGATTATGAAATGCAAGAAAATACAACGATTTCGAATTGTTAAGCAGGAAAATATTTCAACTAATTAGGGGTTGGCTTTCTCGACAGTGGTGTCCGGCGCCATCACGACTTATAGATTTTGGGTCGTGACAACATGGTATCAGCGCTCTAGGTTCCCTTAGGTCTCGCGAGTCATGAGCAAGTCTAGTAGAGTCTTTCGGATCGGTATGGAGACATTTGTACTTATCTTCGAGAGGATACAGGGCTGTTAGGAGTACTTCCCTTCTTGATTCCTCATCATGCGATTTGATTCCTTCAAGGCTTATGCCTATGTTTCTTCCCACTCAATCTTACGCGTCGCGAAGCGCTTGCTACGAATCGAGGGTTTGAAGAATTCTAATGATACTATGGATGTGGTGCGGGATGTTTCTCCCTACGAAGTTGATTGAGGCTATTGTCGTTGCTTTGCGGGAGAGTAATATGTTGTTTCAGCCAGTAGCTGTGATTCTGAGAACTTTGATGTTATGCTTAGGTTGTGATGGTTCTTACGATTGGTTATCGCGCGATGTCGATATGATGGTAGAATGCTTACCCATATGTTGGGGTGATGAATGGTTTGAAGGGAGGTCTTCTCAGGGCGTGATTTCGAGATTTCGGTATTTTAGTTCCGGCGGAGGAAAGGCATTTGGACTATGAATGGTCCGGTTCGGATTGATAAAGTGGTAAGACTTGGTGTATTCAAGTGAGGTGGAATACTCACATGTGTTGTGATATCATCGTCATTGATCGAATGGAATGTGTTAAGTTCGTCGGTGCCATGGTTTCTTCGGTGGAATGGGGTCAGAGTACTGCGAAGAAGCATTGAAGAGGCGGCTGTCAGAGGCCGTGGTGTGCTGTAGTTCAGTATGGAATAAGAATTTCTAATGAAGGCATCTCGAGGAAGATAATCATCAGAGAGTTTTGAAGTTGTGGGGATCTGCTGGTTTAAGAGCTACAGAGAATGGTATTGAATTGAGTCAGCAATTGAGCAGCATACGATGAAGGAAGATATGTGAGAAGTGCTAGGCAGTGGTTCCATTTCTAGGAGGCCAGGTGTAAGAAGCGGAAGTCGAGCAGTCGCGTAGAGGGGGAGTTTGACCAAAGTGGGAGAACGGCAGCATAGTGGTGAATCAGAAGATATTGTAGCGCATTTAGTAGATGCCCATGAGGAGCAGACGGACTTGTAAAGTTGGGGAATGAGAACATGCTTAGGATGGGATATTGATGTGGTAGAGAGTATGCAGTACAACGTCATTGGAAGGTGTTAGATGTAATTTCCACAGGTGGGTTAACTCTTGTGAGCAGGTTAGCAGTCGTGTGGTTGGCGAGTTTCTGCAAGGGATTCTAGTGTATATTCGGTAGGAGGCCGAATATGTGAATGATGCTAGAGAATTTTAGTATTCATGGGATGCTAGCATGAGAATCTAGAAGAATTGGACGGATTGGTTAAGTAAGATTTTGTTAACAAAGGAGAAAGGATCTCAGCAGGGTCTAGAGTGGTGCAGGGAGTAGCTTCGGGCTAAGTGGGGGAGTCCCACCATCTGCAGTTGGGTTGCAGGATTGTGTTCTCATGGGGTTACGGATTGTCGGCGTATTGGCATGTTGTTACAGCAAAGGGAAATGAGTAAAAGGGTGATTGTGCGCGGGATTTGATGAATGTGTGCAATAGTTGGCCCGATGGGACCAGGGTTAGGTTTTGGAAGATTCAGAATATATTCTTAAGGCATAGACGAGTTGTAGGGTAGTGACTCAGTCACGTGCTTCGTTGAGAGCATGTTCATATGCTAGAAGAGCCTTGGAGTTCATTGTATTCGGGGCCAATCAAAGTGTGTGACTCTCAGCAGCGGTCCTAGTAAATCAAAAGTTAGAGAATGTGGTGTTTAAGGGTTTCGAGCAGCAGTATGATTAAAAATCGAGCTTTTGCAGCGTAATTTTTGAGAAAGGGAAAATGGGTGGAGTGTTCTATGTTATTTTCAGCGTGCAAGATAGTATTGGAGGAGTGAGAGAAATAAACTCCGGGTTGTAGAAAGTTTACCAGGGGGTATGAGACAGGTTGCAGGATTTAAGCAGCATGGTCTCGTGAATCAATGTCACTCAGGATGAGTGAGGATTGAGTTTGCTATGAGTTGAAGGAAGTTACTACTATCTCTGAGGCAATTAAGATTATTAAAAGAAGATAGATTGGTTAGCCATGGTTGAAATGGCACATGTACGACAGTGATCATTCCCTTCGGTGTGATTGAGTATGTGTATGGTTTGTGCGGATGTGTGTGGGGCATGTTGGCCTTCGTAATAGATTTCATTTGGAAGCATTCAAGTGCTATGGACTGTCAGGTGTAGGCAAATCCCAGAAGGTTTATGGTGGTTCAGACCACTACTTAAGGATTTACACGTATTGTGATTGCGAGAATTCGCTCGTGTGTTGTTATGGTTCTCATGAATTGAGGTAAGTAAAAGGTTTTTATATGATGAAGTGTTCACTCTATTAGTGGTTTAGGATTTATGATGGAATTCCTATGCTATTCTATATTGGCATGTTAGGTGCAGTAAGCAGTGTGTAACTGGAAGTAAGAATCGAGATTGCGGCTCGGTGTTAAAAAGGATGTCATGAGCTCAGAGGAGACAGAACAAGGGATTTGAGTGTTTAGAATAAGTTGACGTTGTCTTCAGTGTCATCTACGATCGGTGTTTGGTAAAGGAGGCTTTGTATCCTGGTTATGGGTCCTTGAATTGTCTTACAGCCTTAAGGTGGTCGGTGGTATGGATGTGCATACTTGTTACCTTGTGTGGAAGGTCGTGGAAGCGTGACCACGGAAGATTGTATAAGAGTGACATGTAGTCACCTGATTGACGGAATATTTAGACCAAGTATAAGGAAGTACAATATTGCTTATTTGAGAATTTATGCCTAGAAGGCATTCGGTTCAGTTGGTTGTGGATTATGGGGTGTTTGTCCCGGCTATGATAATTGTTCTTGCGTGTTATGAGAGGAAGTGTGTTATTATGGACCCAGGTAAAGCTATTATCCTAGTTCAATGTGAGCGGAATCGGCTCAAAGTGTGTGAAAGGATTTAAATAAGATTATGGGCTTCATGCGAGTCAGATGTGTTCATTTCAGTATAGCGCTCCTTAAGGAGGGGTGTTGGAATATCAGGTGTTGTCCCGTCTTCGTCAATTCCTGTATATTATGATTGCGTCGTGTGAGTTGTGAAACGACTTGATGATTTTCTTATGTAAGAGACTCCGCGTAGCGAGGAGGTTATGTGAGCAGAATGGCTCTGGAGATCCAGATTATATATCGCACCTCAGCTGTGCTTGAGTTTGTAGCATATAGTTCTATCAGTCTCCCCATAATGGTATTCTGCACTTAGCGTGCTTGTGACTGGTGTTCAGTAATTTGTAATAGTGAGCAATTCAGCTTCGTGTATATCTCTTTATGTAAATTTTATGATGGGACCGGCTGGCATGTGGCCACGGTATGTTATTTGGATCGGGTTGCACGCCGCAACAATGTGCTGATAGGTACGGTTCCCTATGTTTATTCCTCTTATGTTATACTTCCCATTTTCTGAAGAAAGTTCATATTAGTTGCGTGAGTTGAGTAGTCCTTTCCTGAGTCAATTCTTTATGTATCATGTTCGAATTGTGGCCTATTGGCGCATTGTGGCATCGTGTGAATGGTTGGTCGTATCTGGGGTGATTGGTTGTTTGAACAGTTCGTACTGGGTGAGACGAGATTAATGGACCGGGGGTCAAGTGCAATGAGGTTATGTGAAGTACATTTCAGGTCAAATACCAGTATTTGGTTCATAATGAAACGATGATTTAAGTCAAGAGAAAAGATTTCAGTGTATGGTTAACTCTGCAGTTGGTTAGGAATTTCTACACTTTTCCTCTATTGTGGTGGTATCATCAGCATTCTAGCGGGATGTATGTATATATCTTGTAAGGTGCATTGGGGGCATCAGAATCGTAGCATTTTGGCTATTAAGGTTCAGGGAGCGTCATTGTGGTCAGATGATGGATTATGCAGTGTATGGCGCCGATTCAGTAAAGGTATGCAGTTGTGTTCTGGTGCCTCGTGTGGTAGTTGATACGGTGTTCATATATTAGAAACATGCATGGCAGAGGATTTCAAGAGTTGGAACTAAGTTCAGAGCTTATTGTATGAGTAAAGGAGGGTACCTTCAGAGTTGATCAAGCAAATGTGCTCAACAGGGTTGTGGTAGCACGGGCAGGTGCATGAGGTGCTGAACAGTGATTTCAGATAACCCAAGAGCAATTCTTGGCACGTTCGAGGACGAACGTCCATTTAAGTGGGGGAGAATGTAACGACCCGACCGGTCGTTTTGAGCTCTAGCGCGTCATTTAGTGGTTGGAAGTCATGAATATCTCCATTTCAGGTATATTGACTTGTTCGTATGGTCGGAGCTGAATTTCAGGAAGTTCGGAGTCAAATTGGAAAGAAAATTCTCATTTTAGAAGCCATAAGATGAAGGAACTGACTAAGACTGGAATTTTGAGTAAACGACCTCGGAATCAAGATCTGAAGGTTCCATCAAGTCCGTATGATGATTTCGGACTTGGGCGTATGTCCGGATCGGGTTTTGGATAACCCGGGAGCGTTTCGGCATATATTGCGGAAATCAGCATTTTTGAAGAAATTTTCTAAGTTTGGCTTGAAGCACGTTTCAGTGATGTTGATGTCCGTTTGGGATTCTGAGCTTGGGAATAGCTTCGTATGGTGATTCAGGAGTTGGGAGCGCGATCAGAAGTGAATTCGGATGTCCGTAGGTCATTTTGAAGTCATTTGAAGGTTTTTGAGAAATCCGACCGGAAGTGGAAATTTTGATATCGTGGTTGGAATGCAATTCCAGAAGTTGGAGCAGGTCCGTAATGTCGAATATGACTTGTGTGCGAAATTTGGGGTCAATTGGACGTGATTTGATAGGTTTCGGCATCGAATGTATAAGTTGGAAATTTCGAAGTTCATAAAGTTTGAATTGGAGTGCGAATCGTTGTTTCGATGTTATTTGATGTGATTTGAGGCTTCGAGCAAGTCCGCATTATATTTTGGAACAGGTTGGTGTGATTGGACGGGGTCCCGGGGGCCTCGGGTGGATTCCGGGTGGTTAACAGATCAAAATTTGAAGTTGGAAAGAGCTGAGGTTGTTGGTGTCTGGTGTGACCGCACCTGGGAGGCTTTGGCCGCAGGTGCGGCGCCGCTGATGCGGGTTGTGAGTCGTAGAAGCGGAATCAGGGGAGGCTTGTCTAAGGCCGTAGGTGCGACGGATTTCCCGCACCTGCGAAGCCGCAGGTGCGACTTTGGAAGCCGCATGTGCGAATTTGGGTTGGAGCTGAGGAGGCCGCAGGTGCGGAAATTTGGGCGCACCTGCGGGAGCGCAGGTGCGAGAATTGGACCGCAGGGGCGGAAATCGAGCCTGGGCAGATTGTTTTATAACCGAGATTCTTGGCCAATTCTTTCATTTTTCTCATGGCTAGGGCAATTTTGAAGAGCTTCAAGAGGGGATTTTCGTCAGGCATCAAGAGGTAAGTGATTCTTTCTCATTACCAAGTTAAGTACAAGGTTTATACATGGAATTAGACATGAAAGTTGGGGGGAAATTTGGGAATTTTGAAGAAAACCTAGAAATTTGTAAATTGATTTTAGCCACGAATTTGAGCATGAAATTAGGAGTAAATTGTATTTTTGAGCTAGTAAAGCTATGGGTAGAGTTTATCTTCGAGAAATCGGAATCCGGGCACGTGGGACCGAGGGCATTTTGGTCAATTCACAAAGCGGAATTGGGAAATTTTAAAATCTGAATTTTTAGCAAACTTTTGGTATATTTTCATTGGTTTATCATCATTCGGGTAGTTTTGGAGCGTTGTGCATCAATTGGAGTCGACGGGAGGGCTTGGAAGTCGTTTATAGAATTCCAGAGCGAGGTAAGTCTCCTTTCTAACTTTGTGAGGGGGAATTGTCCCCCTAGGTGAATTAATCAAGTATGTGCTATTATCTTCGGGGGCTACGTACGTACGAGGTGACGGGAGTCCGTGCGTAGCTACTATTATGCCTTGTTCGGGTAGTCTACACCCGTGATCCTGCTGTAATATTAAACTGCTAATATAATCGAAATCGTAATTTAATATCTGAAGAAGACTAGAGTTCATTTTCCTAATCATCTAGAAAGAGAATTTATTTCCTCTGTGGATAATGTTATACCTGGTAGGGTTAAATTATGGAATATCATTAAACTTGGCAAATGAGTTTCAAAATAAAGGTTTTAATGCTATGTTTCATGTTCCTTTAAGAAGAATTTTACCACTTTCCTGAGAGAAAATGCTTTCTTGATAGAAAAACACGGATCTATTATGTGGATTTGTGTACATATGAGCACCTGAGTCGCATGTATGATTCGCGAGCAGGCTAGTCGTATTTATTATGTTGACCGCGTCGCATGATCGATTCGCGAGTGGGAAAAAAAATAGATGCATCTATGGTTCAAGTCGTTCGACCCTTCGACAGTGCACAGTTTATTCTTGTTGGTCTGCGCCGTTCGACCCTCGGCATATTTGTTGCGAATGACAAATGTTGCGTATTTTCCTATGAGTTATGCATGTTTATTGGCCTAGGTATATTTTGAATTGCTAGTTTAAAAGAAGGAGGATTTCTGTGAAAAATGTGGAGCAAATTGATATTTATTGATGTTTCAAATCTCAGATTTCTTGAATAATTGATTATGATACTCATGCTTAGCTTCTCACTTAGATTATACTAGACTGACTTATAGCAAGTGTCAAATTTGACCTCTCGTCACTACCTCTCTGAGGTTAGGCGGGATACTTACTGGGTATACGTTGTTTTCGTACTCATACTACACTTGCTGTGCATTTTTGTTGCACAGGTACACCATTAGCGGTGGTTGACTTGGAGACTTAGACGTGCTGCATTATCCGGAGGCGTCCCGCAGCTGACAGAGTCTCCCTCTATGTATTGTATTTTTATTTTAAATTCCTTGTCCAATTTGTATTTCGGACAAGTCTTGTAGCATCTGTATAAATCCTTAGAAGTTTCTCATGTACTTGTGTCAGCGGGTTCTGGGGATGTGTTGAGATTTATGTTATTGAATTAAATTGTTTTTTCGTCGTATTTAATTTACGAAAATTTATTTAATTGATTAGAAATTTAAGAAAATACAACGATTTCGAAATTGTTAAGCAGGAAAATATTTCAACTAATTAGGGGTTGGCTTGCCCGACAGTGGTGTCCGGCGCCATCACGACCTATAGATTTTGGGTCGTGACACATATACTGCCACAGAGATCACCAGTTCTCCATGTTGCTTATAAAAGAGAGAATAATCATTCAAGGAATGATTAAAACCAGTAGAACACAATGCTTCAGTTAGCTTCTCATACCACTGCCTACTAGCTTGTTTGAGACCATATAATGACTTGTTTAGTTTACAAACCAAAGACTGATCTTTTACCATGAGCTCAGGTGGAACTTGTATATAAACTTCTTCATGTAAATCTCCATGAATAAAAGCATTGTTCACATCTAACTGGAACATAGGCCAACTATTCTTAATAGCAACTGCAATGAGAGTTCTTACTGTAGTCATTTTTACCACGAGAGAAAAAGTCTCTATGAAATCTACACCCTCTTGTTGAGTATAGCCTTTCACAACCAGTCTAGATTTAAACCTATCTATTATTCCATAAGACGTATGCTTCAACTTTATATACCCATCTACACCGTATTGCCTTTTTTTGGGAGGAAGAGTCACTAGATTCTAAGTATTGTTGGCATATAGTGCCTCAAATTCTTGGATCATTGTTGCCTGCCAAGCAGGGCTGACAGCAGCTTCTTCAAAGGATGATGGATCACTATCATTACAAATGCTACTTACCAAAGCTTGACTACTTGGATTCATAGATTCATAAGTTATATGGTGACAGCTGGAGAACAGATGATTAAGGGAGAAGAAGTGTTTGTCAGTGATGTTAACATTGTGAACATAATCTTTTAAGTAGGTGAGAGTCTTATGTTCCCTCTGTGACCTTCTTGGAGGAGTGGAAGAGTATGTATGGGTTCTGATCTAACAAAGGAAGGTGAAGAGGATGATGGATTAATGGAAGAATCAGAAGTAAAGTCATGAGTTGTGGGATCAGAAGGAGAACAAGGCGAAGGAGAAGAAGAAGTGGATGGACTTGAAGAACTTTCATGAGATGGACTGGGTGGATCAGTGTATTCATTCTCAATATTAGTGTGATCAACAGATACTGGTTCATGAGATGTGACATTGTCAAAAAATCTAGGTAGAGGATTTGACTCAGGATGCATATCAAAGGAAAATATAAATTCATGGAAAATGACATCCCTAGTAATGTGAATATTTCTGGTTGATAAATCCAAAACTTTTTAGTCTATAACACCAAAGGGGTATCCAAGAAAAACATGTGGGACAGATCTTGGTTCAAATTTAGTTATGTGGACTTTAGGTGCTGTAGGAAAACACAGACATCCAAAGCTTCTAAGTTGTGTGTAATCTGGCTTCTTCCCATATAGAACTTCAAAAGGGGATTTGTTTTGGAGATATGTGGTAGGTAGTCTATTAATGATATGGTTGTTGTCAAGATACATTCCCCCCAGTACTTCAAGGGTAGTTTAGATTGAAAGAGCAGGGCTCTAGCTGTTTCAAGTAAGTATCTGATGTGTTGTACTCTGTTTTGATGATCTAACAAACTTTTCATGTGAAGAACCAGATACAGGACCTGATATGTAGCCAGCACAACCAGTCAGCTTTAACTTAAGAATTCTGGACAGTGTACTAAAATGTAGTGGCCAAACCAGATAGTCCTATTGAACTCATAGGGAACAACTGAAGGACCTGATCCCTTGATAGTCTCACAGACGGAATTACAAGTCAACTCTACAGCTGGAAAGCTGTGACTGAAAAGTGACTGCCTGCAACTGTACATGCTACAGTGCAGTAACAGTCCAGCAGTCACTTCCCATTGGTTGAGAAGTGTACTATCTAGGTATGGGCATCCTTCTTGGGATGCCCTAGGGTTATAATATCTTGTTTGGAGACAAACAAGATATTCACTTGAGCATTTACTAAAAACATTCTCTCAAGCATTGAAGAGGGCTCTAGCATTGAAGACTCAAGTGTGTCAAGAGCAAGAAGACAACTCCACTAAGATGGACCAGTTTCACCTTGTGTCATTAGTGTCCTTAGTTGAGTTGTAATCTTGCATTTTGTTTTTCATTGTATCCTATTTGCTTTTATAGAAGCACTGTGTTAGGAATATCTCAACCATAAACCTTGTGTGTTTGTGTCGTGACTAGTATAGTCACAAGTTGAAAAGTCTGTGTAACTAGTGAGTGACAAAGTGTCTTGTAATAGGCATTACAAGTTAGTGTGTTAAAATCTTTGTAAGAAGGTCATTACAAAGTGGCTTGTAATAGTTTAGGTTACAAGTTAGTGAAGTTGAAATCCTACAAGTGTAGGTCGTGGTTTTTGTCCCCTTGAGTGGGATTTTTCCACGTAAAAATCCCGTGTCTCCTTTAATTGCTTTCTTAGTATACTCCTCTGAGGGAACTGGTAGAGGACCAGGTCTCTCTACAGTTTGGTGGACTCACAGAAACTATCAATTGGTATCAGAGTGGGTTCTTTCTAAATGGTTAACACCTAGAAAGGATCTCTAATGGATGCTCCACCAAATACTATGGGTGGTGGAAAACCTGTATGCACGATTTCATAATGGCTGAAGATTCTGAGCTATGGGACATCATATGTGATGGTCCTCATGTTCCTATGAAGAAAGTAGGAAAAGCATGTATGTTGGTTCCAAAGACCAGAAAGGAGTTCAATGTTGGCGACAGAAAAACAGTGGAAAAGAACTTTCGTGCAAAGAAAATTCTGGTGTGTGGTATAGGACCTGACGAGTACAACAGGATCTCAGCATGTCAATCAGCCAAAGAAATTTGGGAAGCTTTGCAGACAACTCATGAAGGAACGACGCAAGTGAAGCAGTCCAAAATCGACATGCTCACTACTGAGTATGAACTGTTCAGGATGAAGAACGATGAATCTATACAGGATATGCATACTAGATTCACCTCCATCATTAATGAGCTTCACTCACTGGGAGAGGACATTCCTAGAAACAAGCTAGTGTGAAAGATTCTGAGAGTTCTGCCTAGCTCATGGGAAAGCAAAGTAAATGCTATCACTGAAGCAAAAGACTTGCAAACTCTAACAATGGATGAGTTGATTGGAAATCTGAAAACATATGAGATGAAAAGAAAGAAAGATAATGAAAGAAGAGAACCTAAGAAGGAAAAGAACCTGGTTCTTCAAGTTGAAAAGAATGAGTCAAGCGAGGAGGACAATGACATGGCGTATCTCACTAAGAGATTCCAGAAGATGGTTCGAAGGAACGGGGGAATACCAAGAAGAGGCAGCTCAAGCAAGCCTAGAAACTATGACTTGTGTCATAAATGTGGTAATCCCGGACACTTCATAAAAGACTGCCCGCTCCTGAAGCAGGAGCCTTACAAGCACAACTCTGATAAAGCTGCAAAGAGGAACCAAGTTCCTAACAAAAGATTCAGCAGAAAAAGGCAACTGACAACGTTATGAAACAGGCCCTTACTGCATAGGGAGATTCATCAAGTGAATCAGAAGAGGAACCTGAAGCAGAAAACAACTCCATGATGGTAGTAGAGAACAAGGTCAAGGAGTACGACTCACTATTTTCCCTTATGGCTCAGTCTGATGATGAAGAAGAAGATGACAAAGATGAGGTAAAATTCAGGGATGTTCAGAGAAATCTGAAGTTCTACTCTCCTAAAAAATTAGTGTCATTGTCAAACGTTCTCATTGATACTTACTACAACTTAGTTGAAGATAAGGACACATTGACCATAGAACTAGGGGAAGTCGAACAAACTAGAGATGATCTAGTTTTGTGTGTGGTAGATTTGAAAGAAACCATAGGTGATCTTTGAAAGAAAGAAAGAATCTCTAACTTGTAAAATCAACAGTGTTGAAAATGAGAGAGTTGACCTAGTGGTGGTGATTGTGGACCTTAAGGAGAACATAAAAAACCATGAAAAAAGAAAAGGAAGTAGTAGAAGAAAAAATAAGAAAGATAGAAAATGAGAGAGATGATCTAACCGTAGTGGTAGTAGACTTGAAAGAAATGGAGAATCTGAGTAATGAAAAGAATAACCTGAGTGAGAGGATTAATGTAGTTGAGCAGGAAAGAGATGATCTTCTAGTGGTGATCCCAGACTTAGAAGAAACTATTAAGGGACTCAAACTAGAACCTGGTGCCTTAGGTATGGATAAAGGGAAAGAAGTACCTAGTGAAAAACACATCAATCTTGAAAAAGAATTGAATGATGTCAAAACAAGTATGTGTTGTGAGCTTGAGAAAAATAGGCAGTTGCAAACTGAAATGGGTAAAAAAAAATTGATCTTAAAAAATCACTGAATTGGACCTGGTCCACGGATGTTGTCACTGCCATGTACTTTAATAATAGTGGAAACATACAGGGAATTGGGTTCCAAAAGGAGAAAACTCCTTACAACCCTCACAGCAAGTATGTCACGGTCCCAGACAATTGGCTTTGTACCCATTGTGGAAACAACGAGCACTTCAAGGAAAGTTGCCCAGCCAGGGATCAGTCAGTTCAGAAAAACATAATGTTTGCTAGAAAGAGGAACACCAAGCAGGGACCAGGTCCCAGCAAGAAATATCAATTTCTGCCTGCATGGACAAGAAGAGCACTTATTCATCCTTTTCCTAACTACAATGGACCCAAACTTGTTTGGGTTCCTAAGTCTAACCCTTGATTTAATCGTGCAGGGATCAGTGAGAGGAACTGGACTACAATGTATCATGGACAGCGGATGCTCAAAGCATATGACTGGAAACACCATGGATTTTCTCTCATTGAAAGCCCTGCAGGGAGGAGATGTATCATTTGGCAATGGAAATAAAGGATACATTCTCGGTGTTGGAAGGGTTGGAAGATCTCTTGAGCACTCAAATGAAAATGTACTATGTGGATGGCTTGAAATATAGCCTATTGAGTGTCTCCCAAATTTGTGATAAAGGAAACAAAGTGGAATTCCTGTCCAAGGTATGCACTGTTACTAGCTTAGTAACTGGTGAAGTGGTGTTGATAGCCAAGAGACATAAGAACATCTATGTTGCTGATTTCGAATCATTGGAAGCTGGTGAGGTGAACTGTTTGAAGGTAGTTGATGATGATGCAGAGCTATGGAATAGAAGACTGGGTCATGCTAGCTTTTCACTCCTGAATAAGCTGATACAGAAGGACCTGATTCGTGGTCTGCCAAACTCAAAATTCAAGGAGCACAGAGTCTGTGATGCATGTTCCAAAGGAAAATATGTGAAATCATCCTTGAAGCCTAAAAAGGATGTTAGCACATCTAGACCTCTTGAACTCCTTCACATGGATCTGTATGGGGCCGTGAGAATTCCGAGTAGAGGTGGAAAGAAGTACATCTTCGTGATTGTGGATGACTACTCAAGATTCACTTGGACATTATTTCTTAGAACAAAAGATGAAGCGTTTGAAGTATTTGTGGCCTTTGTCAAGAAAATCCAAGTGAAGATGGAATAAAAGGTAGCTAGCATCAAATCCGACCATGGGACTGAGTTCGATAATGCAAAATTTGATGCGTTTTGCACTGAAAATAGAATCACGCACAACTTCTCAGTCCTAAAACTCCTCAGCAAAATGGAGTAGTGGAAAGGAAGAACAGAATCCTGGAATATATGGCACGAACAATGCTCATCGATAGTGGAATTGCAAAAAACTTGGGCAGAAGCAATTAACATTGCGTGCTACTTGGTGAACAGGTGCATGATCAGGTCCTTCCTAAACAAAACTCCCTATGAATTTCTCAATGTAAGAAAGCCAAAGATAACTCATCTGAGAGCCTTTGGATGCAAGTGTTATGTTCTGAATAATGGGAATGATCAACTTGGAAAATTCGATGTCAAAAGTGATGAAGGAATATTTTTGGGATATTATTCTCAAAGAAAAGCATACAAAGTGTACAACAAAAGAACCCAATGCGTAGAAGAAAGTGTTCATGTGTTGTTCAACGAGACTCCTTCCTCAAACAGGGATGGAAATGGTGATGATCAAGACAATGAACCACTTTTGGTTCCTGGAGAGATATCTGACGTCTCAAATGGAAAAGCTGACATGATGAGCCAAAATAAAGAGATAAGTGAAGGCAATGGAATCTCTTCCTCAAGTTCACAGGAGGAACCTGGTACCCCAATCTACCCTACAGAAGCTGAAGACAGAGTCAGAGATGCTGTGGAAGGCACTCCACAGGTAGCAGAACAAGAAGTGCAATCCCTCTGATCTACCAAGTTACTCCACACATCAAATACATGTCACAAATTGGAAACATAAAATATCTCATCCCCTTGATAACATAATCACTCCCCTTGATTCTGGAGTTCAAACCAGATCCAAAACCAGAAACTCCCTAGCATTCGCAGCCTTTCTATCCTAAATAGAATCAAAAAATATCAAGGAAGCTCTAAAGGATGCAGATTGGATCATTGCTATGCAGGAGGAGATCCATCAGTTTGAAAGAAACAAAGTCTGGAACCTGGTACCTCTACCCTCAGACAGAACCATCATAGGAATCAGGTGGGTGTTCAGAAACAAGCTGGACGAGAACGGGAAAACAACTAGAATCAAAGCAAGGCTTGTTGTTCAAGGTTACAATCAAGAGGAAGGAATTGATTATGATGAAACATTTGCTCATGTTGCCCGCATGGAAGCCATTCGGATTCTCATTGCTTTTGCATCTCATATGGAATTCACCTTATTCCAAATGGATGTGAAAAGTGCATTCTTGAATAGGTATCTCAAGGAAGAAGTATATGTCAAGCAACCTCATGGGTTTGAAAGTCCTGCTCATCCAGAGTATGTCTTCAAACTGGTCAAGGCTTTGTATGGTCTGAAGCAAGCCCCCAGAGCTTGGTATGAGAGGCTCTCCAAGTTCCTACTGGACAATAGATTCACTCGAGGAAAGATTGACAACACTCTGTTTCTAAAGAAACGGGGAAGGAACCTGCTCATTGTCTAGGTATATGTGGATGACATTATTTTTGGGGCTACAACAGATTCACTATGTAAGGAAATTTCCAAGCTTATGGGTAGTGAGTTTGAGTTGAGCATGATGGGGGAACTAAACTTCTTTCTGGGTCTTCAAGTGAAACAATCCTCAACGGGAACCTACATTAGTCAGCAGAAGTACATCAAGGAGCTGCTCAAAAGGTTTGACATAGAGGAATCAAAGGTGATTGATACACCCATTGCAGTTGCAACCAAACTTGACATGGATGACTCTAGGTCTCCTGTAAACCAAACAATGTACAGGGGAATCGTTGGCTCTCTACTCTACCTCACTGCAAGCAAGTCTGATATCGTGTTCTGTATGGGTTTATGTGCAAGGTTTCAATCAAATCCTAAGGAGTCTCATCTAAAGGCTGCCAAAAGAATCTTACGCTATCTCAAAGGCACACAGGACCTGGTCTTGTACTATCCCTCAGGTGATAATTTCAATCTAGTTGGTTATGTTGACGATGATTATGCAGGTTATCTAGTGGACAAGAAAAGTACTTCAGGGATGGCCCATTTCCTTGGATCCTGCCTAATCTCTTGAGGAACAAGGAAGCAGAACTCAGTGGCTCTATCCACAGCTGAAGCAGAATATGTTGCGGATGCATCATGTTGTGCTCAGTTGCTGTGGATCAAACAACAATTGGAAGACTTTGGAGTGTACATTGACAGCGTACCAATCCTATGTGACAACACCAGTGCTCTCAACATGGCAAAGAACCCGGTTTAACACAAGAGAACTAAGCATATTGATGTGAGACATCACTTCCTCCGAGACAATATTGAAAAGGGACACATCTGCATGAAGTTTTGTTGTACTGAAGATCAGATTGAAGACATCTTTACCAAGGCACTGGGCAAGGAGCATTTTGAGAAATAGAATGGCACTGGGGCTGATGAGACCTAAATAGGGACCTGGTTCCCTCATCTTGGCTATGAGAGTCACACTCAGGTACATATAGCTAAAGTATTTTCTGACTAAGTCTAACTCACATCAATACCGTTGCAAGTAGACACGCATGATTATTACAGACTTTAAAGGTATGGCATTGTAGAACAAAAGATGGATGAGCAACCTTTTCAAGAAAAACAGGCTCGGGACCTGGTCCCTGTACCACAGGTTAGTAGTCATGTGTATTCTCTACCTTTATCAAAAAGCAACAAAATTAATTACTGTTGCCACATCATCCGCCTTTTCAGTAACCGAGTCTATCACGTCTATCACTCAAATCTTTCAACTCCCTCTGCACATTTTCTCTTCCCCAAACACCTACCGTCATTTGAACATGTTCCTCTTACCTCTCATTATTACACTCTCCTATAAAACTTCCTACTCTCTAACCGCTCCTCAAACACCTCCTTCCATTCTCTCTTTTCCTGAAAAAGCATCTCCCCCTTCTCTGAAGCTTTTCTCACCCGTCAGAAATGGATGCCACAAACAAACCTTCTATCTCTCCTACCTCTGATCCCAACCTAGTTTCAACGTAGGATCAGGCCTCGTCTCTCCCAGAGGTTTTCATCTCTGTACCTGATTCCTCCCCACTCCCTGCAGAAACTTCTCCTACTCCAACACTTGTCGCTTCTCTCTCTTCATCTGAAACACCAAGAGAAACCCTAGTCATTGAAGCTCCTCGGGCCTCTGAAACCTCATAAGACGACCCTGACCAGTACCTTAACTCCTCTCTTCTCGATTCCTCGACTCCCATGGAGTCTCCGGAAAAGGAGGCGGCTGAAAACATAATGGCCATTGCCTCTGAGAACCTTCCCTCAGAAGGGGCTCCTTCTTTTCCTGAGACTCAGGGAGCAAATCCTTCCTTCCTAGGGGATGAGGGGACAATGGTCCTATTTGAGTCACCCGTCCATGAGTCTGTGCACGATAAATCCGGTGAGGAACTTGGTTCTCCTCTCCAAAAGACCCCCCAAGAACCCATCTTCTATACTCCTCCTCTAGAGTCTATCCCTCCTCCTTCTGAACCCACAAATGAAGATGATGAGGACGAAATGATCTTGAGTGCCCGCTTTAAGCTCCGTCAACGAGTGAGTATTCCTGAATCTTCTGTGAAGCGACCATCTACTCGGCTGCAGAAAAAGGAAGCCCTTGACTCAGATCTTGAGAAAAGCAAAAAGAGCAGTCAGAAGAAGAAGAGGTTGATGAAGGAAGGACAAGTGGTAGTGGATGAAGCCATACCAGTAGTTGAAGTAGAAGAGGAAACTGCAAAGGAACATAATTCCTTGGTGGAGAGAACATCCCTTTCAAAGAAGTCTGTATCTGAGGTTGTAGTTGAAGGACAAAAGAAACAACATTTGTCACCCACAAAAAGTGGTGGGAAGCTTAAGAAGAGTGAAGTCGGTGAAGGGAGTGTTAGGAAGTCTGTAACTGCAGAAAGTGCAAAGGGAAAATTTGTGCAAGTGTCTGGTAAATGAAAAAGAGAGTTGGAAACAGTTGGGGGGGCTGGTTCAAAGAAAACATTATCAAGTGGCAGTGGAAAGTGGAAGGAAAATTTTCAAAGTCAGCAAGTGTTGTGGGGTCGTATGTTTGACCCTGAGATCTATGAGATGGCAGGGATGAGCCACCTGATGGCTATGGTGGAGTTTCAGAAATGGGAGCACTTATTCAATGTGAGTTGTGCGCGCGTTTTATGCAAGTTTTTGGACTCTTGCTAAGGGTCATGTTTGTGTTGTGGTGGAAGGTACAAATGTTGTCTTCGATGATACCGCTTTGGGAACAGTTCTAAATGTTCCATCTAAGGGACTGTCTTCGGTGGGTCCTGAATCGCATGCTTGTGAGGGAAATTTTAGGAGAGCTATTGTTAAGCCTGAAATGTTCCAGCGGGGGGAACGAGTCCATAAGAAATCCATGCTACCTCTCTACCAGCTTCTTTTTGAACTGGTAAATAAGGTTCTTCTTCCCCGTGCTGAGAGGTGCTCCATTGCTTCCAGGGCTGATCTGATTTTGATGGAAGCCCTTGACACCTTCAAACCAATCAACTTGCCTGCTCTCATGATTGAACATATGGAGAAGGTTGTAAAAGTCAAGGATGTAAATCATGGGCTCTCTTATGGTTTCCTACTTACTCAGGTCTTTGAGTTTTATAAAGTTCTTGTTAAGAACCCCCGAGTAGGGACCCGCAAGCAGACCTTTTCGAAGACGACCCTTGAGGAATGTGAGTGTTATGAGAAAGATGGGGGCAGCACTTCGACCATATCTCAGTTGATCAATGCACTGAATGCTGCAAATGACGTGATCAAGAGGCTGAAGGCTCAGATTGCTATACTGGAGGCTTAGTCCAGTCAAGCTGATGGGGGACCTGGTACTACTATTTCCTCAAATGAAGAAATTGCTCGCTTGACAAAGGAGAACTCTAAGCTCCGGCAACAGGTTGAGAACCTGCGAGAAAAACTGCTCGAGGAACAGTCCTCTGCAAATGCCCACCTGGATTTGGTTCTCCGGACCCTTACTACCTCCTCCTCCAAGCCTCCCTCTTCTAGTGCCCCCTAGGCTTCTGTTATATCCAGTTTGTTTGTTAATGATGATGTGGTTACCAATTTTTTTTTTTCTTTGTGATTGGTATGTGGATCCCACCTGATTTCTCTCGCCTGAAACAGTCCAAATGAAGTCTTTTCTATCCCAAGCAAAGACTTCTCTATGTTTAAAAATCTTTTGTTAAATGAATGAATCTCAGTATTTCTTATGTTCTACTTACTGCCTTTTTGCCTTTTTGCCTTTTTATTCCGTTCTCTATCATGTTGTGTGCACATAAGGGGTATGAGTTAGCTCTGTTGCACTTCTTTACGCTTTCTAACTGATTGTGCCTTTTTATGATGCCAAAAGGAGGAAGTTAATGGGATAATTGATGGCAGGGATTAAGGGGGAAGCACATAGACAGGGGGAACTATATGGGGATCTGGTCTCTTATCTGATTATGATAGTGTATATAACTTCTCACCAATTATAAAAGTTTATCATCACAAAAAGGGGAGAAATTAATGGGTTGTATTCTGTTTTAATGAGCTAACAAACTTTTCATGTGAAGAACCAAATACATGACCTGATATGTAGCCAACACAACCAGTCAGCTTTGACTCAAGAATTCTGGACAGTGTACTGTTGAACTCATAGGGAACAACTGAGGGACCTGATCCCTCAAGCATTGTAGAGGGCTCTAGCATTGAAGACTAAAGTCTGTCAAGAGCAAGAAGACAACTCCACTAAGACGGACCAGTTTCACCTTGTGTCGTTAGTGTCCTTAGTTGAGTTTTAATCTTGCATTTTGTTTTTCATTGTATCCTATTTGCTTTCGTAGAAGCACCGTATTAGGAATCTCTCAACCATAAACCTTGTGTGTTTGTGTCGTGACTATTATAGTCACAAGTGAAAAGTCTTTGTAACTAGTGAGTGACAAAGTGGCTTGTAATAGGCATTACAAGTTAGTGTGTTAAAGTCTTTGTAAGAAGGTCATTACAAAGTGGCTTGTAATAGTTTAGGTTATAAGTTAGTGAAGTTGAAATCCTACAAGTGTAGGTCGTGGTTTTTTTCCCCTTGAGTGGAATTTTTCCACGTAAAAATCATGTGTCTCTCTTACTTGCTTTCTTAGTATACTCCTCTGAGGGAACTGGTAGAGGACCAGGTCTCTCTACAGTTTGGTGGACTCACAGAAACTATCAGTAACTATGCTTCCTCTCCACCACCCAATTCTGTTGTGGTGTGTAGGGATAGGTTCTTTGGTGAATGATACCCTTCGATTGAAAGAAGGTGTTGGTTTCTTGGTTGTTAAATTCCAATCCATTATCAGACCTTACAAATTGGACATTGGTTTTGAACTAGTTTTTAATTAAGGAAATGAGAGCTTTGATTGCCTGTAAGGCATTACTTTTACATGTCAACAATTGAGTCCAAGTGGTTATGTTGTGATCATCCACCATGGTAATGAAATATATGTACTTATCATGGGTGTATTCATGATAAGGTCCCCACAAGTCCACATGAAGCAATTCAAAAACTTTGGAAGTTGTATTGGTTTTCTGTGGAAAAAGAAGTCTGGTTTGTCTTGCCATGGGGCAAATTGTGCAAATGAATGGCTGTTTAGGAGAGAAATTAGCAGGTATAGCAGAAATACCTTTCATTTTTGCAAATGGTACATGTCTCAGTCTATTGTTCCACAAAACATTCACATTGTTGGGAAAATGTTTAGATTTTGAAACATTATCATTCAAGGTAGTAGAACTAATGGTGGAAAGAGAAATGTCCTGCCTATGATTCACCGGGAACTTATTTACAGAAGAGGATGGAGGAAACTGCAGATTATTGAGAAAAGTGCTATTTACATCACAAGAGTGAACATAAGCTGAACTGGGAGAATCACTGCTTCACAAGTATTTGGTGCACAACAGTTACAAGCCATCTCTTACTTTACCAATCTCTAGAGGCCTCTTCACTGAAGGGGCCTGCAGAAGACAAGTATTATCAGTGAATGATGTTATACATCTGAGGTGTTGGTTAACCAGAAAATAGACACAAGGTTGAACTTGAAAGAAGGGACTAAGAGGACTCTGTGTAATACAATTTTAGATGTCAAAACAACATCACCAATTTCAGAAACCTTAACTTTGTATCCATTGGGTAGGACTACTAGAAGAGGGTAAGGTAAAAGGTTGATGTTAGACATTAGAGATCTATTGAAGGTCATATGGTTGGATGCTCTTGAATCCAGTATCCATGTGTCAGCTTTGGACTCAAAACACTTGCATGAAAGTTTACCAAAATCTACAGAAGAGGTGCATACTATCATACCTGCAAAGTTGACAGCATTGGCACTTGGTGAATGAGAACTTCGTGTGAGTCTTTCGCCATCTCCATTTCCTACATGAAATTGTTGAAGCAAGTTTACAAGTTGACCATATTGTTCCTCAGTGATGTTCATGTTTCTCCCATCATCTTGTGTTTTGTTCTCATTTTCATTGCCGACAACATTACTACTACTAACTCCCTGCACACTTGCAACCATTCTCTTTCCTTTGTTATTGTACCTAGAGTTCTGACCATAGTTTTGCCCATTCGAAAAATGCCTTGGAGTGAAATTTTGAACAGTATTCTGATTGTTGTGTGGGTAACCATGTTGTTTGTAGCATCTGTCCTTACTGTGACATGGTTTCCTGTAATACTCACATATATGTCTAGTTCTAGGAGCTCCACCATAGCTGTTGTTTGTTTGAAAATTTGTTTTAAAAGAACTTTGTCCTGATGCATTCACATTCAGTGAAGTTGACTCAAGATACATGTGATTAACTGGCTTAATCTCCCTTTGTTTCTCGTCCTGAACTAGAAGTGAGAAAGCTTGTGCTAGGCTAGGTAAAGGATTCATCATGAGAATGCTACCTCGAACCACTATGTAAACCTCATTCAATCCCATGAGGAATTGAATTAGTCTTCTATCTTGTTCAGATTTAAACACACTTTCTTTTGCTCCATAATTACAAACGCAATTACATTGATTCCTTTTGTTCAAAGTAGTGAGTTCTTCCTAAAGTTTCTTCAATTTAGTGTAATAAGTGGTTATATCAAGTGTACCTTGGGATAGGTCGTTAATTTCTTTCTGAATTTGATACAATCTCACTCTATTGGTCTGTTCATACCTGTCCTCCAATTCCTTCCAAAGTTCAACAGCATCATTCGCATATTCTACACTATCTGCTATTTCCTTAGAAAGTGAGTTCAGTATCCAAGATGTCACCATATTGTCACAGCGTTTCCATTGTCGAAACTGTGGTGACGAAGGATCTGGTTGTCTACATTCACCACTTATGAAGCCCAATTTGTTCTTCACGGATAGACCTCTCAATACGCTTTTCCTCCAGGATCTATACCTTATTCCGTCAAAAGCTACTGAAACGAGCATAGCTCCTAGGTAATCAGATGGATGAAGATACAGGGGATCACCCGGATCAATTCTTGTGTTCGTCGTAGTGATCGTAGCAGCAGTATCTACTCCAGTCGACTCGTTTTGATCAATCACAACCATAGTCAAGAGTAATTAGCAACAAATCATCAACAACGCAACTATATTATCAAAATAGGGCAAATTTCAAAATCTGATGAAAATCGAAGAGAGACAGAAAATAATTCAAAGAGATAAAGGTATGGAAAGGCAAGATCGGCCTTGCTCTGATACCATGCAAAGATTATCACTAAGAATGAGAGCATAAGAGCTCTGTCACAGCTCCCATGTCAACAATGGAAGCTTCCAGAAAAAAGAGAACAATTGAGTGGGAGAGAGATAGTGGAATGAAGATAATGAGCTTCATCACTTGTATTCATTCATTCCTCACCTATATATACACACTCCTATCTGGTAAAAGAAAACTGACTAATCAACTAACTAGAGTTTAACCAACTAACTGCAGTCTACAGTATTAACTAACTACTAACACTGACTAACTAACTCGCACAGTGTTAACTGACTAACTACAATGTTAACTAACTAATGACTGTAATTAAACATAAATATCTCAATAACACCCAATCCCACGTGGCACTGACATCTTGGTGAGATGGACACCGCGTGGAATTCCACTTCATCACCCCAAACCATATGTAAATGCTCGAAAAATTAGTTAGCACCTAATCTGCAATGCTGATGCAAGTTTCTTCGTGGAACGACCATAGTCTTCTAATGTAAACTAAGACATATTTGCTTGTTATTCAACCTTGGGGATTTTGTTCCTTGTTTCTTTACATTCTTTTTTTTTTGTGTAGAAGGTGCGTAAAGATGATTTATTTTTACTAACAATTAAACTTACTTCGATCATGAAATGTTTGATAATTTTGTAAATTTAGTGAAAGGTATAACTGGTGTGGAAGAACAACCTTTTTAATATTGAATTCCCATTGATTTTGAAACTAGCTGGATGAATAGATGGGATAATTACCTCCTATTCTGAGACACGAGGACATGAAAGAGAAATTATTTGGTTAAGGAAGATGGTTCAGTCTTTTCTTGAATCACATGTATAATGAAAAAGTCAAAAAAATAAAAAGAACGAGAGTTGTTCCCATTATTAAGTTCCTTGCTGAAATTCGCGCATCTATTTACTTTAACTTGCTTTGGCGTTGGTTCTTGTCATGGCTCAAATTTCGAGGTCTTGATGGCGCCTGTCGTGGAACCAGGCCAGCCACCTAATTGTAACTAATTCAAAAACCAATTATTTAAGAAAAATAACACTTTGAGAGAAGCCCGAGTCAATAATAAATAAAAGTTGTATTTAAAGAAATTTATGAAATCAAAACCCAAAATCTACAACTCCCGGAACCCGATGTCACACAGTCATGAGCTGCTAATACAAAATATAACCAAAAGGGAAATTGAATGACATAATAAATGCGACAGGTAGAATAGAAGAGAATGACGAGATCACGATCGCCAGTTGCTACCTCGTCAACTCTGATGGAAGGCTGCAAATCACGGACCAGAATCGAGTCTCGATGTACCTGGATCTGCACACAAGGTGCAGGTATAACGTGAGTACACCAACTCAGTAAGTAACGAAAACAACCTATGGTCTGAGAGGTAGTGACGGACTAAACCTCTGGTAATTCGTACAACAACAAATAACTTGAACATGACAGTAAAAGAATATTAGAACTAAGCATGATACACCAATATATGTCTGTGACCTCGCATAAGTTCGTATAGAATCAGAAATGCCATGTACACAGTATGCAAGCTCTCATAAAGAAATCCACTCGGTACTAGAATTGGCCATCAAGCCCAGGGAAAGTCCATCCCGAAGTATACATAAACACAGTGACGTAGTCACTCAGTACCGAGGAAGAAGTCCAGTCCAGCCCCACGGAGAAGATCCATCTCCGGGACATAATAGTCGGACAAGATCCATGTCCAGGGACGATCCATCCCTCAATATATCAAATAACTTCGGACAAGATCCATGTCCAGGGAAGATTCATCCCTCAATATTTGTGCGCTCACTGAGGGTGTAAAGACTCCGGAGGGGCTCCTATAAGACCAAGCGCTATATCAAGCCAACGAAGGCATGATTCAAGGATCGCTGCGGTGAGCAGTCCGACCTCATAACTGTCTCAAAATCCGGCTCTAGGCCTCACTCATTCAATACTTTCCAGTCTCACTCACAATGCCCTCAATATGTATAATTCAGCCCAAACAATGATAATGCATGATAAACTATCAATTTATGAGACTGAGGCATGAAGATGTATACTACAACGGGACTGAGTGCATAATAGTAAATAACTACAGATAGAGACAGCAACAATTGACCGTTTCAGTCTAAACACATTGGCATGAAGCCTTAGCAATTACACTCATTATGATTTCTAATATGTTCAAGAAATCTCCACTTTCACGGTACAAGTATCAGTGTGAAACAACTATCAAACAGTGCCATGGGATGAGCCAGGACATAAATATTCGGTATACGCCCACCTGCCCGCCACTTGTCAAGTGCGTCACCTCAATTAACCGCAAATATCAGATAGCTTGGGGTTTCAAACCCTCAGTTCCAAGGTTGAAGACGTTTCTTACCTCAAAAATCGTCTAAACACTACTCTGCAGTTCCCTTGCCTCGAAATTCGTCCTCCGAGCGCTCCAAATCTACCAACAATCAAATGTATACATTATAATGTGTTAAGGAATGAATCCCAATCAAAATTTATCAAGAATGCTCAAAAATCCTGAAATTGGTCAAACCCGATCCATGGGCCCACGTCTCGGAACTCGATAAAATTTACACCACAAGAAACCTCGTCCTCCCACGAGTCCATACATACCAAGAACACAGAAATCGGAGTCCAAATGACCCCTCAAATCCCCATTTCAAAGCCTCTTAATCCCAAGCCCTAACTACCCCTTTTTAACTTATTTTTCCCAAATTTTCCACCATTAATCCGACCTTTAATCATGTATTAACGAGTTTAGAGTCCAAAAATCTTACCTCCACGAAGAACTATCGAATTCCGTCTTCAAAAACCCTTCAAAAGCTTCAAACCCGGATGAAATATTGAGAAAGATGGCTCAAATTCATGAAGGCACGTTTTTATACTTGCTGTCCAGTGGTTTCGCACTTGCGACCACTTTACTCGCACCTGCGGTCCCAGGTCCGCACCTGCGAGATCTTGCCTAAGATCCGCACCTACGAGCCCCCTGCGAGCCCCTGCGAGACCGCACGTGCGATCAACCTTCCGCAGGTGCGGAAACATCATAAACAACAACTTCAGCAATAGCAAGGCAATTCCAAACTTCCCGTTAATCACTCGAAACCATCCCGAGCCCCTTGGAACCTCAACCAAACATACCAACGCATCATACATGATCATTCAAACTTAGTCGAGCCTTCGAAACACCAAAAACAACATCAAAACTCCAAAAACTCATCGAATTCAAGCCTATGAACATTGAAACTTCTAAATTCTACCAACGATGCCGAAACTACCCAAAACAACTCCGATTAACCTGAAAATTTGCAGACACATCCAAAATGATATTACAAACCTGCTCCCACTGTCGGAATTCCGTTCCGACCCCGATAACTTATTTTCCACTGCCAACCGAAAATCGCCAAAAACTAACTTTCGCCAATTCAAGCCTAATTCTACACCGGACATCACAAAAATATTTCGAACACACTCCTAAGTCCCAAATCACCTAACGAAGCTATCCGAGCCATCAAAACCGCATTCTGAGGTCATTTACCAATAAGTCAACTCCGGGTTGACTTTTCCAACTCTAAGGCCATTTTTAGAGACTAAGTGTCTCAATTCCCTCTATAACCACTTTGAACCCGAACCAATCGACTCCAACACCTCATGAACAGTCTATCCAAGCTATGACAAGGCAGAAACAGAGAAAATAATGCATGTTCTACGTAACGATCGACCGGGTCGTTACAGTTCTCCTAGAAGATTCATAGTTCGGGAATCATATTTGGCGCTCTTATGCTAAACCTTTGTGGTGCAGAAAAAGTATCTTCAAAATTGGGACGTTAAAGTCTGATGCTAATTGAATCTAAATGCTCTGTTTCTTAAGCCATATTTAAAATTTTTGAAGAAGTAAAGATACGGTGTAAAATGGATTGGGGTGATGAGGTGGCATGCCACGTGGGATTGGGGTGTCCATCTTGGATAACTCTAAAGGAAGAGGGGCATATTTGATCCACTACTATAACGTTAAGGATATTTTTAGACCGCTAGTGTAACGGAGGGTAAACTTAATCCTTTTCTTATAGTAGAGGGGCAAATTTGACCCTTTTCCGTTGAGAAAATAGAGGATTCGAGTCCGCACAACTCATTTTGTAAGCATGTGTTTACTAATTATGTAACTTCATTTGTTATATATCCATCATCATCATTACAATCTTCAATTCCTTCTTACTCATAATTAGTGATAAAATTATAAAGTGATTTATTTGTAAATACGTTTTTACTTAATAATAGTCTCATATGATATAATAATTTATCTTGACTTATAATGAGGATAAAAGAATAATGAAACAGAATTTTATTATCATATTTTACATTTTCATCAAGTCTAAAATTATATATATAGATTCAAAATTTTATCCTTCAATTCAGATTGATTTATATTACATAACTTATATATATATTTCTACATTCAATGTTTCATTTTCATTTTTTATTTGTAATCCTCTAACAATTCTTTCGGGAGAGATAGATCTGAATATAATCTTTCTCTGAGAAGTGGAAGATCCAGACATCCCGTACCTTAATTGTTGGCTCCTTGTAAGAATAGGGTCATTCAACATATTGGACTATTCCTATTTCTATCAATACAGGCAGAAAAACTTAATAATAATACACTACAGATAAAGTAAAATAACTATAAACACATGTAGAAATATATATAAGTGAACAATACCTTTTCACCCTTCTTGCATCATTCTCGATTTACAGTACAGCGATTCCAATTACAATCATGATGCAGTCCATCTCTTGAAGTTTTCTTTAGGGAATATCCAGGACGATTCATAGAAGAAACTATTTCATCTTGCAATGTAACCAATATTTGAATTTATCTATTATTATTTTCAAGTTGAACTGTGTAAAAGTAAAAAACTATGTAGGACACCATCTTTATATAGGAGTTTTGATTTAGATTCAAAATTTTAGTTACCCCGTTTAAAAATTGGGAGTTATCTAGAGCTTGGATAAGATTTGATTTTTATATTTTATTTTTTGGTAAAAGCTCAACTCAATTCAAAATTTACCCAAAGAATTATAATAAGTTAATAACTATCATATTCCTTCGTGGGTTATCTATTTTAATTTTCTATTTTGTTATTTAAGTGGAGAGATATATGCCTATGATTTAGGAGACTCTTTTTAGGGAGAATATAACATGGCTAAATTGCTTCATTGCAGTAATCAAAACGTGGGGCGCCAAACACACGTTTGAGATATTTTACTATTTGTTGTTTTAAATTTTAATTCAAGAAAATAACTAATTATTATACCTAACTAAATAACTAATTATGCCAAGTGGCTTTTTTCTAGGTTGTCACTTGGCTTAAGGAGAGGGCTTTTTCCTCTCCTTTTAATAATATTAGTAATCGTACTTGCGCGATGCGCGGTCAATATTAAAAAATATTAATTAAATTAAATTTTGATCGGGCTTGTTTGAATAAATTAGATCGTATTGCTTTAATAAATTTCAATCATTTTATTTGTCAATGTGATATACCCAATAAAAAAATCACTACTATTAAATTAAAGGGACTTATATAGTCATCGAATAAATTATATTCAGTTGTTGTCAATAATATTATCTTAATTTTGATGAATAAAATATCTATTAAATTAAAGGGACTTATATAGTCATCGAATAACTTTTTTGTTATGTATTTTTTAATTATATTATCTAATATTTAATATAATCATATTGTTAATAGAAATTTTTATTAACATATTAATTTGTTTGATATTTTTGTCTACTACTTTATTTTCCTAATATAAAAGAAGATATATATTTTATTACTCTTGAAATATTTTACTATTTTAAATTTTATCATATTGTTCTCGATAATATTATCTGAATTGTAATGAATAGAATCTCTATTAAATTAAAGAGATTTTTATAGTCATTGAATAATTATTTTTGTATTTTTCTTCATTATATTATCCAATATTTAGTATCATTGCATTGTTAATAGAAATTTTTATTAGCAGATTTTTAATTAAATTTTATTATACATTCTCAATAATAATGTCTGAAGTTTAATGAATAAAATCTCTATTAAATTAAAGAAACTTATTTTTGTATTTTCGTTTTTTATTGATAATTATAAGATATTTATATTTATTAATTCAAGTAGTATAACCACATAATTCAAAATATAAAATTCAAAAATAAAAGCAGTTAGAAAAGTAGTTTATTTTTGCTTAACAAAGCCACTTGGCTTTTTGTGGTTAAGACACTTGTCTTAATGTAGTGCTTTTGCTTTTCCTATTCTATATAGAAGATAGATATTTCGTATCATTGCATTGTTAATATAAACTTTTATTAGCATATTACTTTGTTTAATATATTTGCATATTACTTTCTTTTTATAATATAATAGAAACATATATATTTTTAATTTTAGCATATGGTTTTTAGTTAAATTTTATTATACTATTCTCAATAATAATGTCTGAATTTTAATGAATAAAATCTCTATTAAATTAAATAAACTTATATTTTTGTATTTTCGTTTTTTATTGATAATATAAGATATCTATATTTATTAATTCAAGTAGTGTAACCAAATAATTCAAAATTTAAAATTCAAAAATAAAATTAGTTAGAAAATTAGTTTATTTTGTCTTAACAATGCCACTTGGCTTTTTGTGGTTAAGACACTTGTTTTAATGTAGTGTTTTTTGTCACGACCCGATTTAGCCCTCCGAATGGGTTCGTGACGGCACCTAGTCCCTATGACTAGGTAAGCCTAAAATAAGCGGAAAATAGGATAAAATAGAAGTAAAACAGTCAAAATATAATAAAAACTATAGAACTCTTAGCCGCTCGGCATTTACAGCTCCAAATATCCCAAAAACCGGAATGTCATCAAGTCACAAGCTTTACAAGTATGGCTCTATACAACGGAGTCAAGAAAAAGTATATCTGTCTACATCAACATCTACACTAGAATAGGAAGGGGATTCGGAAGGCTCTGCCGACGCGGCAGAAATACCTCACAGTCTCCTAACAGCAGCTGCAGTACTCCTAACCGGAACGTTGTGTGCTGGTACCTGGATCTGCACATGAATAAAACATGCGCAGAAGGGCGTGAGTACTCCACATTAAGTACTCAGTAAGTGTCAAGCCTAACCCCAGTCAAGTAGTGACGAGGTCAGATTGAAGCTCTACTGAGTTTGGAAAACATAATAAGACAGTTATAAGATTTCGCAGTAAAAATCAGTAGAAATAGTAATAAGCAGAAATTTAGGAAAAACTAGAAGAAATGAGTAAAAGAAACTCTCGACTCAGTAGAGCATATAACTAAACTGAAATCATGCAATGCAATACAGGGAGAAAGCTCTCGGATCTCGGTCCGTAGTCCCAATTGAAATATGCAATGCAGTACAAGGGGAAAGCTCCCGGATCTCGATCTGTAGTCCCAATTTAAATATGTTATGCAGTACAGGGGGAAAGCTCTCGGATCTCGGTCCGTAGTCCCAATTGAAATATGCAATGCAGTACAAGGGGAAAGCTCCCGGATCTCGATCTGTAGTCCCAATTTAAATATGTTATGCAGTACAGGGGGAAAGCTCCCGGATATCGGTCCGTAATCCCAATTTAAATATGCAATGCAGTACAGGGAGAAAGCTCTCGGATCTCGGCCAGTAGTCCCAATTTAAATGCAGTACAGGGGGAAAGCTCTCGGATCTCGGTCCGTAGTCCCAATTTAAATGCAGTACAGGGGGAAAGCTCTCGGATCTCGGTCCGTAGTCCCAATTTAAATATGCAATGCAGTACAGGAGGAAAGCTCCCAGATCTCGATCCGTAGTCCCAATTTAAATATGCAATGCAGTACAGGGAGAAAACTCCGGGTTCTCAGTCCGTAGTCCCAATTTAAATATACAATGCAAGATGTATGTCAGATGCAGCATAATTAAACAGTTATAGGAAAATAGTAGGCAAGAATAGGGTAGACTACCTAGACATGGCTCAAATAATGGTAAATAAGTAGAAAATCAGGTAAAGCAAGTAGACATGTTTAAATCTTAAGGTAACTACTCAGTTTAAACAATAAGCAGTAATATAAGAATTGAAAATGAGTTATGCCATAGAAAGAACAGTGGGATTTTAGTAAAAATGACCCGTGCACGCACTCGTCACCTCACGTACACGGTGTTTTCATAGTGAAAATCAGCTAAAAATGCCTGAGAAAAAATCCCCAACACAGAGTTAGGCAAGCCACTTACCTCGACTGCGATACTCAACCCAATATCACGCTCTTGCTACGAGTATCCGACTCCGGGTGGCCCGAATCTAATAAATTCGATTGCATATTGTAAATAACACTTCAAGAAATCAAAATAACTAATTAATTCGAAGCCAATACGCGAAATTAAGAAATTTGCCCAATATGCCCCCGGGCCCACATCTCGGAATCGGGAAAAAAATACATTTTCTGAACCCTCATTCACTCACGAGTCTAACCATATAAAAATCTCTCAAATCGGAGGTCAAATACCCAATCAAAACCCAATAATTTGGTCTATGAAGTTTCTTTCCATTGTCCCCATTTTCTACTCAAGATTTTCGAAATTAGGTGGAATTGAAGATTAGAATCATGGAAATTGACCTATACCCATGTGTAAAAGCCTCCAAGAATCGCCTCTCCCGAGCTCTCAAGGTCCAAAAATGGTGAAAATAGCATAAACCCTCGGTTTTGGATTTTTAAAAGACTGCCCAGGCTTTTCTTCTACACGATCGCGCAAAACGAGTCGCGATCGCGGAGAGTAAACTTCACACGCGCCAATTTGACCTTATGCGATCGCTGATAGGGGCCTGCGATCGCGTACCTCCACGCTCCAGAGCTCTGCGATCGCGGGTGGTGCCTCGCGACCGCACAGAGCAACCTGCTAGATTCTCTCAGACCACTGACAACACTATGCGATCGCGACCTATGATATGCGATCGTGGAGGGCCTTTTGCGATCGCGAAGAAAAACTCTCGAGCCTTCCAAAATTACCCAATGCGATTGCGGGCCTTCTTGCGATCGCAGAGAACAAAACACCGTTGGTGAAAAACCAGCAAAACCAGCTAAGTCCATTAGGCCAAAAGTGCCCGTTTGAACACCCGAAACACACCCGAGGCCCTCGGGACCTCAACCAAAACCACCAACCGACCCTAATACCTCATTCAAACTTGGTCGAGCCTTGAAAACACATCTCATAACATCAAAATCACCAAATATGCATAGATTCAAGCCTAAGAACTTATGAAATTTCCAGAATTCCCATCCGATGTCGAAACACGTCTAAAATCTTCCGAATGACCTCAAATTTTGCACATAGGTCAAAAACGACATTACAGACTTGTTGTCGCTTTCGGAATCCCATTCCGAGTCCGATAACGAAATCTCACCTATCGGTCGAAATCGCCGAAATTCTAACTGTCACGACCCAAAAACCGGTCTAGGTCGTGATGGTGCCTAATGGTGAGGTTAGGCAAGCCAACGAACAACAATAACAATGAAAGTGCGGAATATAATAATAAAATGGGGTAAGGCCGTAGAAACAAGTTGAACCACAGCTAGGCCCAGTACATATACAACCCCGATAACTACAACAAGTGTGTGCCAGGACTAGTGTCACAGTGTCAACGGGCGGCTACATAGATACAACAGCAAAAAAAATACATATACAAAATATACAAGCCGCAGTCTAGAACAAAAGACTGTGCCAAAAATGAAACTTGGAGGCTCCAGAGGTGCTGTCAGGAAAATGCCAAGAAGACAGCTCACCGTGTGGAGTGACACCGCGATCAGTACCTATCAGCAGGCGGACGA